>JAGDQP010030295.1:0-22718 GCA_022664845.1 Lepisma saccharinum | reverse complement strand
CTTTTATTGCCACGGTTTTGAAATTTCCTCCCCACCGAAATGTTCATCTTATCGTTGTACTTAAAAAAAAACTTTTAAATATTGTATAAATTTTTAATGTTCACTACTTTGTCTGTCTCCTTCCGACAGACCAAACCTGTCTCCTTCGGAGCACCCCTTTCTACTGTGCAAACACCGCTCTCGGTGTTTCATCCTGTTCTAAAATGCCTTTTGGAACTTCAGTTTTGGAATGGCCTGGAGGACCTGTAGCGATTTCTCCATCGTTTCCTCTATGGTCTGGAATATACCACTGTTGGGGGTTGATTTCAACCTAGGGAAGTGGAAGAAGTCGGCTGGTGCCAAATCAGGGAAGTAGGCCGGTTTCGGGACGACAGGTGTCTTTATAAAAAACTCCTGACAACGAGTGACGAATAGGAATGTGCATTATCGTGATGTACCATCCAGGACTACTTCTGCCAGATTTCTGGCCTCGTTTATCGCACTTTTTTGTGATCGTTGCATGACTTTAACGTAGAGTGTTACATTGATTGTCGAACCACGTTGCACAAACTCCGAATGAACTATCCTTCTGCCAGTCAAAGATGACGATCAATATCTTACTCATTCTTGTTTTTCTGGTCGGTGATGAGAATTGTCCAATCCACCGTGATGACGGTGATGACAATTGTCTAATCCACCATCACCTGTGATCACAAGCTTTAGGAAATTTGAGTCAGCATTGGCTTGGCGTAACAATTCCATTGGTTCTGACATTGTCCTCATTTTGTTCGGCTGTTAACAGACGACAAAAATAGCGGCCACACGTCGCATCTTCAGTTTTACCGTCAAATCGTGTAGCACGAACTTTTTGATGCCTACTTCAGTTCAACAGCTAAGTTGATAGTTTAGACGGATGACTTCTCGCATCCTTTCCACGTGATCGATGTCGGTAGATATGAACGGCAGTCCGGATTACATGTCCTCGGTAGAGGTTCAACCCGATTTGAAACGTCTGCAACATTGTGTTTGAGTCAAACATTTCTTACTATAGGCATCATCCAACATGCCGAAGGCTTCTGTGAAAGTTTTGTTCAATTTAACATAGAGTTTCACAGATACTTGATTTTCCAGTACATTTTTATCACTAATAGTTGATATAGATAAGCATACAGAAGTCCGATTTTTTAAAAAAACATTTTCATGAGTTCAGTATGAATACCGTTTTAACCTGCCTTGGAAGCCCACGACTAAAGTCTTGAGTATTGTTCCAGTTTCGATAACCATTTTCTGTTAATGTTGCTTCTTAGAACCAAAATGGTTGCAGTCCGTATAGTCATATCAAGATGCCACATCTCTTGCGGCAGAGTACGCCAGACATTTAAACTGTTCATATGGAACAGCACGACAGCAACTCTTATTGGTTTCCGAAATTCTTTTAGCACGGACTGTTTTATTTGCTGGCCCTAGAGATCACTTTACCTTCAGAGTTACTCGTTCACATTCTCTCAGGTGAATCTTACAAATGACACATTTACTGGTCTGAGAACCAAACACTGTTTCCTTTCTTTATCTAAGAGAGGAACAAGTAACTAAATGAATGGTGCCGGCTAGGTTAGAGTAAGATGCAGTGTCATCCAACAGTAGTGTTAATCAATGCATATCGAAGGGTGAGTATTCTACAATTGGTCAACGCCCAGATCAAAACACTTTAAATATCGCATAATTTACGTAGTTATCGACACTGTATTGAAACGATAGTTGCCGTCTCTTGTTAACACAAGTCACTCTTTTCCTTTGAATTATTGTTCATAAATTCATGCAACCAGTGTTCGGGTTGCCAGAGGGGATGCCGAGGATTTTCCCTGGTTCGCGAGGCTTTCATCCCCGGTTGTTTATACCGAATATCACCTCAACCAGGGATAAAATCTTTATATTTCTACACAAACAGCTAGTATGGTGCCGAGCGGTCTGCGGCGGTAGGCCATCGGCTCTAAGGTCCCGAGTTCGAGTCCCGGCAGGGGCATGGGTGTGGATTTTAACAGCTAAATGTGAATCGTGATGGGACGAAGTCCAAAAGTTACTAGACTGGCCCATATAAAAATAAAGTTTACCAAAGCTAATATGCTGGAACTTACCATCAATCACTAGTCTTAGGATCCTCCCTTCGTAATTTATAACAAATCGAACACTGCATGCACCAATTGTCATGATAATAAGAGGATAATAAATATATAAAACATTAAGTAGATGACTATTTTTAAATTTGGTTGTTACGTTCTGTGTCGACTGCTAAGCAAATTTTATCTCCCTATTAAATCCAAAAATTATTATTAATTTAAAATTTTCAGTATATGTTTACTGAGGGAAATGTTGTGTGCCAGCGTTATGAACGAACACGCTAGTACGGGCAGAAGTTCTTCCAGGACGGGCGGCCACCTTGGCTGCGGGCCTGAATGGAAGGCAGCAGACGAAAGATAAAGTTAAACTATTTGTGCTAAATTTATGACGTTGTGAGGAAATAGGTCTAAATTCTAATACTGCCAAGAAAAATAAAGTAGTTTTGCTTGTTGATGTTAAATGAAGAAAAGAGTAAAACCAATTGCAAGTGGGCCGTGGGCTTTTACTAGTGCGCGGACCGCAGGCTGGGAACCATTACTTCAGCCATCCCCACATCATCACCATCATCATCATATTCAGCCAATTTCTATTCACTGCTGGATGAAGACCTCCCCCCTTTCTTTCCACATATGTCGGTCTGATGCTATCCTCATCCATTTAGCTCCTGACAAACGCTTGATTTCATCTACACATATTGCATTTGGACGTCGTCTCGGTTGATTCTTTTCTCTCGGAATCCAATGTACGTATTTGTTGTTCATCTTTCATCTGTTTGTCTATGTGACCGGGCCATCTCCACTTCTTCTTCGCAGTCTTGACCTATGCATATTTGTTTGTGTGTGAATACACTCATTTGTCTTCCTGTGCCTCCTAGTTATTCCTAGCATATATCTGTCCATTGCTCTTTGTGTGACCCTTTGAGTCGTTTTCGCATTCGATGTCTAAGTTTCAAAGCCATACATCACCACGGGTAAGACACATTGATTATAAACTTTACGCTTCAGACACATTGGTAGTTTGCTTTTGAAAATAAAGTTTAATCTCTCAAACGAACTCCACGCCATTTTACATATTTTATTTATTTCAACAGTCAACTTGGCCTTCGATGTTTTGAGCTGGCCCAGGTAGACATACTCATCAACCATGCCTATTGTCTCTCCGCTAATCTTTATTTCCTTCCTTGCAGCACACTACTTTTGTTTTACTTAAATTCATTTTAAGACCTATTTTCGAACTTTCATTCTGCTCTTCCATTCTGGTTTGTAGTTCTTCGGCACTTGAAACAAACAGGACTATATTATCAGTTAATGCTAGGTAATGAAGATATTCACCATTTATCTTTTCCTCCAGGACCACTGAAAATAGTTTTAGAGAAATTGAATCTCCTTGCCTTACCCCTTTTCCAACTTTAAGTTTTGAATTTTCTTAATTTAGTCTAATAACAGATGTAGCAGTCGAGTAAATGTTTCGCAGTAACTTAATGTATGTACTTTCGAAGCTTTGATGTTTAAGTGATTTAAGTACTGTTGCCAAGGAAACCGAATCGAAAGGTTTTTCAAAATCTATGAATCGCAGACACAGTGGAAGTTCAGTTTCCATAACTTCATTCAATGCTTTTATGTGGTCCATTGTGATAAACCCGTGACGAAATCCGGCTTGTTACCTTCACTGGTTAAAATCAAAGTCTCGTTCAATACGATTCAAAATAACTTTGGTGAGCATTTTGTGTAGAACTGACAGTAAACTAAGTGGTCTGCAGTTTTCAACGCGTTCTTTGTCTCCTTTCTTGTACAACAAAATGATAACAGCATTATTCCAACTTGAGGGTATTTCTCTCTTTCTCAGATACAATGAGAATAATTTGGCAAGTTCCTCTTTCAACTTTTCACCTCCCCATTTAAACATCTCTGGTGTGGGTTCATGTTTTCCTGGCGATTTTCCGTTCTTCATCCCTCGAAATACTTTATCCACTTCTTTCATTACATCTGGAACTTCTAAATCATTTTCTTTTGAATCTTCATTTCCTAATTCTTCTTCGAAGTAGTACAATTCTCTTTAGAAACTTTCAAATGTTTTTATAATTTCTTTCTTCTTTCGTGTTACGGTCCAGTCTGGTCTCTTTACTGCAATGATTTGCTTTTTCTCTATAATGAGCTATACTGTTTGGTTTTCTTCGGGGTCCGGTTTGTCTCGATTGTACTTCTAACAAGATTTTCGTTGTATCTACGTACACTCTCTTATGTAAGAAGAAAATAAGTGGGGGAATCACGCCCAGGTGGGAATGGGAATGCCGCCCATCAAATTACCCGAAAAGTACGAATGTGGAATCAACCCTTATAGTGTCATATCCTAGAACTCTGAGTGGGCATTCAACAGGGAAAAGGTGAAAAAGCATTCGCACTCTTTCCGGTCTTTTATGTGGAAATAAGCGTTTTGTGCTACTTCGTTATAATTCGACTTGTTGTCGAAGTAAATATTAGTAATAGCTATTTTCTGTATTAGATATTGTTGTCGTTGAACGTATTGATATCGAGAGAGTCAAATGTTTATTAATTTATTCCCCTGAAAAGTGTAAGGTGAAAACGGTAATTTATCAGCACTATGAAAGAGGGGTATAGGCGTCCACTGTGGGCGGCATTTTACCTGGATAGTCGACAATGCCTGGCAATGTACACAAACGTATTCTTTGCTTTTTGTTTACTTTGAATAATCTAAATAGTTGTTACATTGAGCCAAAAACAAGTTTGTTACACTTTAGTCAATATTTAAGAGGCCCTGTGGAGCGTGTTAAGTTGATCAGCTCCCATTTAACCTAATGTTATTTTCGTTCCAATCATAACTTTCTCGCTAGTTGGAATATTTTAGTGATTCTTGCTTTGATTTGGAGGATAACAAAATCCATTACCTTTCTACTTTTTTTTTAAGAGTTTCTTTATTTTGATTGGAACTATTGTTTAAGTTATGATAATCTGCAAAATGGTATACCTACGGTATATAATGACGATTTTTAAATTTCCCTTTTATGTTATCAAAATTCTAAAAAGTAGATGCACATATATACACCTTTCTGAACATAGCTGATAAATTTAAAGCTCCTCGCTACTTCCGCCCCCACTTTTTTTTAACATTTTTCAAAATCTAATAGCATTATCAAAATTCTAAGAAGATACATCTCTAGTACTTACAAATTACTATGAAATACAATGGACAGCGATCTCGAGATCTTGTCCATTGATAAGTGATACGTTGTTAATTAAACAATGGCGTCATAAACTTTGACAACGTATCACTCATCAATGGACAAGATCTCGAGATCGCTGTCCATTGCATTCCATAGTAATTTGTAAGTACTAGAGATGTATCTTCTTATAATTTTGATAATGCTATTAAATTTTGAAATATTTTTTGAAACGTGTAACAGTGAGGGAGGGAGTAGCAAGGAGCCTTAATGTCAATAGTTCTTATAAGTTCTCTACAAGCTCGGAATTAAAACAATATTTTCTTCTAAAAAAAGAAAAAATTCTAAGTATTTTTTTTCTGGTTCTAGCTCCGTCTCTTTCTCGCCTCTCCTCTCACCCTCCACTTGCATGCGGAAAAATACGTTTCAAAGCGAAAGAAGTACATATCCTTTCCACTTTCCAATAACCTTGGTGTGATTGTCAACCCTCTATCGGTATAGATGCTTAGTATAAAAACAGTTTTTTGCTATGAGACGGCGCTGATAGATTTGACAATTTACAGATGACAAGCTGGACTGTTTGCCAGACTTTGTTGAACGAATACGGTGTGTCTTAGGAGTCTCAGCTGAAAATGTCATGCTAGCACGGCTAAGGATTATGGGAAGGAGGTGCGTCGGAAATTACCTTACATTATATTCCATTTTGTAGTTCGAAATATGAGTTGGTTTTTAGACATCAGTGGCACATGGAGATAAGATATGAGTCATATGGAAATTATTTAGAATAAAGAGAAACCATTATTGAAACCATAAGTGGAAATAAATTGATACCCGTAAGAGGAAATTATTAAAATCAAATAGAAAACGCCAATAGTCTTTAGTTTATTAATTTTTTAGTATGAAACGTTATATTTTCATGTGCAATTCGCGAAATATACAATACTGGTTGAGAAAAATGAAATTAGCATATATGCGTACATGTGCAGTAACCAGGGGGTCCTAGGGGAAACTCAGAGAGGTATTTATATTTCATCTCATATGTTCCGGGGAATTATTAGCATATTGGGTATCTAAACAAAAATGACTGAATATTCTAGAAGTTTCATACTACAATATGCTTTATATATATTCAGAAGCATATCCCAGGAACATTCTCCGATTTTAAATGTTCCGGAATATTTTGCACATTTTGGTGATCTAAACGGAATATTCCTGGATACAAGACTGACATAAAAGAAACAATATATTCTGCAAGATACAACTGTATTGTAAGAGATTTAGTGTGTTAGGAGAAATATATTTTTGAAAAAATGCACATACCTGGGAATCACAATAATTTTGGAACGATAGTAAAGATTTGTGTCCCTCCCAGATCTCAGTAACTACAAGTCCAACAAAGATAAGCCATAAACCGTTAGATTAGTCATGAACATGGATGGTATATGACTTCGACTCTAACTAGGAGGCCCCGGAATTCGCTTAGTAATCTCCATTTGTTCCCATGACTGACTTTCTTTTGGATACATTATAAAGTAATTTGAATTTATGCGGGGGCGCTTTGGTTTTGTATATATTAAAACCATTACTTAGCGTATTATTATTACAAGAGAAAATTAAGTCAGTAAGTACTGGTTCGATTCGATTCCTAGCCAGGAATCGCGACATGTTTCTCATGAGTTCATAAAACCAAAATGAGTATCTGTCAGTAATTAAATCATACAGGCCCAAGAAATAAGAAGAAAGCGAGAATAGTTTCGTTATGTTTGATTTTGATGTTATTTTCTTAGTTCAAATATTTTTCCACACGGACACTGAAATAGTTCCTTAAAATTAAGCGGCGACATCATTATCTTCCTCTCTTCCCAAAGAAGAATAACGGATGGATGGCTAAATTTTGATATTTCAGATCTGAAATCCACTTACAAAAGGGATTCCAAAACTCAAATGATCTGATTCAGTTTTGAATATTGGATATCATATTCATATGCGGATTCAGATTTTAGTACTGGGTAAGGGTATCGGATTTGGATCCGAACTGCAAATATCGATCGAACGAATTGTCTTGAACGAGCTTGTGAGTTGTAAGACTCGGACCACAGTTTTTGGTCAAGTGGGCTCCGAACTACTTCGTTCAATAGACCCCAGAAGGAACTGAACCCGTGACTACGCGCTCAGAATGCGAGCGCACTAACTTTGACCACCCCGAGGTGTTGCTGACAGTGCTGGATTAAGCTATTTGAGAGCCCTGGGCTGTTGAGTTTACAGGGGTCCTTGTTAGTGCAGGGCCATCTTATCCTCATTATCGACTCATGGACAAAGACATTTAATGGGATTCGTACCTGCACAGGCCCCCATGGAAGCGATAAATAAAAGTTAATTGTTAGCAAATTTGTAAGATAAACATGCAGTTTTAAAAACTTTTCTCAAATATAAGAAGAAAAGTAAATGAAACGTTTCACGCACCACTCGCTGCTTCTCTAGCTGTCTGTTCAATTAAGGAGAAATTGCGTGTAGCGTGTCGCCACGAATTGGCCGCTAGATTTTGCCGACTTGTTCTGCTACTTTAACGCATTAACTGATGCCTTTGCAATATGGAATTTTGATTTCTGTAAGGACTCAGAACGATTGTTCTACAGTAAAAGACAAATATTGTGGCTACCAATTATGCGAGCGAGAAGAAATGCTGGTAAATAAAATTTGGTGTTTTGTATCTTTTTAGTCAATGAAGCTTTAATAATAACTTCAAGTCCATGACAAAAAGAAGCTGGATAAATCTGGCCTCGAAATATTTTCAAAGGGTAATAATAATATTGCTCCTCCACCAGAACACGAGAATTACTCCCTCTCAGATAAGCTCCCCCGCCCGCGAGAGGTTTCTCTAGAAGAAACTATTTATAATAGTTCTAGCGTTGCTTACATAGTTGATAGTACCTGACAACGATACTCATTCATGCACCGTAGTATGGGAGACTACAATACAGGGGCGTAGCCACGAGAATCACAGGGGGGCCACCCAAATAGTGCATGTGCCCCCAGAATGAAAATTGGGATAATACAGTAGCCAAAGTAAGTTTCAGTCACTTCGTACACGATACCTTTAGGTCAGCCCATCTGAAATTGTTCAACTTGGCTGCAATAATAATAATATTTATATCCTTTGTACAAGAATAGTTCAAAATAAGTATTATTATTATTATTATTTTTACCAATCTGTTAATTAATGACAGTCATTTTTGTATTGCGGCGCATGCCAAAATTTGTGTTAGCAGACGTTTACGGAAAATGTAATATCTGCGGACTAGTTTATTATAGGACATTCAAACAAAAACCATTCTTCCATGTAAAATTCGCTTGTTAATTTTAATCCTCTGCATGAAAAATCTAAAATGTAATCGACCTGGTCAAAATGGCATCCAAATGTGAATGTTGAAATAGAAACAAATCCGGTTTCCAGGGCAAGAGATTGAATATCAAAGTTGATTTTTTGTGCACATATCAAAATATGTTCTAGGTTTTGATATATGTTTCCTTAAATTTTTATGATTTTTTTTATAATGGTATTTTATACATGTTGAAGGCCATGCGTATATATATCTCTGGTGGGAGAAAATATAAAATCTATTTTTTTTAACAAGTTATACATTTATGTCAGGAGAAACTACGGTAAAAAAATCGAACTTTGATACTTTAATTTGAAGGGAGACACAAATTTGCAAAAGTTCATGCACGCTTTGGTAAATGTTATATTATCACCAGAGTGCTAAAGAAAGATGTGAATACGTAAAGTAGATCCTGAAATATCCTTGTAAGAAAGTTCATTTTTTATACATATCTAGTGTTCATTTGGCAACATAGCTGCTCCGCATTTCCACTCTGTCTTTTTTTCCATTCTACACCCACGCACTTCTTCTGTACACCAGCTTTCCAATGGCGTGCGTGCATGCGAAGGAATTATTTACTAGTTGCTATCTACACAAATGCTTCAACCCTTCAATCCTTAAAAAAAGTATTCTCAGGTGTTTTTGTCTTTTAGTAAAGATTTGGCACTCGGCCAAATTGGCCACGCAGTTCTCTGATGAAACTAGGGCGATATTTTGAAAATACATCTGTTGAAATATAAGATCACATTATCTTTACAGATCTTCGGAATTCATCTATTGAACAAATAGATGATACGAAGGATTGATGGGATCATTCTTTGCTGACATATAAAGAAAGTGAATTTTAGTACGGTGTTATCACTAAATAGGAAATAATTAACCATCACTCAGATCTTAAATTCTTACAAAGAATTGTCATATATAATTACTTCTATTGAGTTATCCCACCAACTAGAACAGTAAACTCAAATGAATTTGGAAATTGGATTTTAATTTAGGGAAGGAGCGACTCTCTTATTTGCTATCTAATACCCATGAACAACTATTACTTGCATACATTTAGAATGATCTATTGTTCTTTTAAGATTTGAAACCACGTTATATATCACCTGTCATCTACATACATCGTTTATTAATAATAAAGACCAAGGACGTAACAGGAACGAATTGGTGTTAATGGATTGAATTTTGCCTGTAAACAAGTTTTTTAAGCCTTTATTTAGCTTCTAGGTTTCCTCGACATTTTACACGGAATCCAAGTCCTCTGAGAAGCAGGAGTAGAAAGGAAAAGTACTAATCGCTTAAAGCTTGCTGTTCCTTTGTCAATTGTCAACATGAAAAGTATTACAATTTGGTCTCTTCTGAAGATTGTTTTTATTGTTCTTGCTGTTATTGGATTGGCGTTGTCGAAACCAGCACCAAATCCACAATCGGAGAATGGAATTGGGCCTCAGGGGAATGAAGGAGATGCTTCAAATCTCAGATCTATCATAGAAGTTCCTCCAATGTGTCCTCCTGGTCAATACCAGGATCCCAATAACAACTGTCGAGATGAGTGGTAAAGGAACCACATGGAATGGTAATGTATATATTTTACGTTTTATTATTGGTTCCTTACCGTGTTTGATGTTATTTTAATTATTGAAGCAAGAAAACAAAAAATCAGTCGATGTAGAATGATCATTAACTTAATATAACAGAGACTGTGGAGACGGTTAAGAGAATTATATTTTTATCGTTTTAAAAATTTATCAAATGGTTAATTTCCGTTGTATTTTATAGGATCGAGTTTGCAGATAACATGTACTATATGCCAAGTACTTCTTCAGAATGGAATTGTTTATTTACTGGTAAAATAATTATGCACAATGCCTCATTCTTCTCTACTTCAGGGAGAAATGCAACAGTATTATGCAAGGAATTAGACATTACATTGAAACTCAAAGTAAACTTTTTTTAATTATGCAGTTTACAAATTTTGTTATTTATCTCTGGATTCTTGAAAACGTGGTCAAAGTCAAACTAATACACCATAACTTGTACACAATGATTAACCTTACTGTTGTAGTGTGTTCTCTGCTAAATGCTTTTCAAATTATGTCGTCAAAATTTACTCTAAAGGCTCAAAATCACATTTATTTGTTCTACTCCCTAGTGTTTCGTTACCTAACCGTCCAACTCAGGCGTAAGGTCCAATACTAAATAACAGAGGAATCATAGTAGAAATCCTTCAATGTTACCAACTACATAGTAAAGGAAACCGTGTGTCATTCCTCCCAGTGTCCCATTGCTCCCCATTCCTCCATTATATAGAATGGTGTTGGTTTTGAGTCAAGTGCAACAATCGTTTGATAAATGCATCCAAATGCTTTCACGACATAATTTGGCCAAATTGTTGGCTCAGGGCAAGTGGGGTTGTTTCATGATTGGGAATGCTTTCGCTCAAACTCGTTCATCATGACTGAGGTTCTTCCTGGTTTATCTCAGTTACAGGATGCGAAAAATTTGAATCCTGTCTTAAACAAATGCACTTTTTGTATTTCCTTGATAATATTCCCGTTACTTCTCTTAAGTTTCGAAGGAAAACGCGGTAGCTGTGTGGTCTAAAGCGTTAGACCAACGTTCGAATCCCGGGGCGGGGATGTTTGTGCATTTTAGAAACTTAACAGCTAATTGAACCATGACAGGCCGGGGTCATGAGTTACTAAAGATGATCCAAATAATACGTTTTACCGAAGTTCCGTAACATGTTGTCTGGAACGCGTATTGAATTGAATTGAATTGAATTGAACGAACCTTTATTGCAGGGCGACGCTGCTCTTCCACTTAACCCACCACCTATAGTGCATCTATTGAACTTCTATTTTCTTACTGTTTATAATTTAAATTACATTTCTGTTATTTGTTCTAAGCTCACACTTGGTATGTTATTTTTTATGTAATTTAAGTTTTTAGTAGGTACTCAGAGGAAGTTTTTTGTGTAGTGTAGATTTGTGTTCTGGGAACATGTAGTCTAATGCTTTCATTTTGATATAGCATAAATTTATGGAGTTTATTTTAATCCTTAAATTTTGTTTTACAGTTGGATGTTGTGGACTTAATGGTTTTATTTTAGAAACTTTAATACTTTCACTTTGGTTTCTGGATGTCTTATGTCATGTTATTCTTTCGTTCTATCTTTTATATTTTCGATTAAAGCTTATGTGTTGTTATTTTCCGAGTGCGTTTGCAATTAAAGGTTGTAGGATTTACGTTCTTGAAAGATTTCATGATTGCATTTCGGATTTCCATTCAGGACTATAGGACTTGTTTCCTCTGAACGTTAGTGTCCCACATCGTATTTTCTGGTTGCTGTTATAAGGTTTACGTACTAGAAAGGTTAAAGCTCCTGTTCCGGTTTTCGATTTAATGTTATAAGGTTATATCTTCTATCCTTTCAAGTTTCCAAGCTTTCGTTTCGGTTTGTATTCAAATTTATATACTCAAATATCAAAACTGAAGCAGCACCTTTGTCACGTGATAGCCTGAACGAATACCAAGACCTTGGTAAGTTGTGAGGTGCTATCTTGTTAATTAAGTTGAACACTGGACAGTCCGAGCTGGACAAGATGATGTGAATTATTGGAGTTCGAACGCACTTGATAAGGGGTGTCAGATGAATTAGACCTATTGGATTTGCGAAATTGTGCGACCATTTAACATTCCTTGATTTAACATGCTACCTCATCTCAATTACTGCAGATTTCCCTCCTACAATGTACGTGTCTTTCTTCTGGAGGAACCACGTCTATTCACAGAATCCTGGCTTTGCCATACTTAGCAAGAGTATAGAAAAATACATACATAGGTCCTTTCTTTTCTGATTACCGTGGCGTCCAAGGCGTCTCGTAACTTAAGGTACATTGTCACGGGGATAGTTTACAAGCTCGGCAACAGAAGTTACCCAATAGCAACAGACGTACCATGAGTAAGTTGGTAGTACGACCGTTTCTATTTGTCTATTACCGTGTTTGTAAACTATCCCCGTGACAACATATTATTAGGCGTCCGTCCTGTGTTTTATGTAAGATTAATCCACTCGAATGGCCACTTCCCCCATTAAGTTTGTTCCTGTTCTTTGCAAGGGGAAGATCACCGTCGTTGCCTGATGCACTGAGAGGCGCACACGTTCGCCAGGCCAATCAGTTAATATTTTGTCACCGAAATTGTAGCTAGGTTGCAACAAGCCGTCGTTGAAATCGTCACGAAAAGGTTCGGAACGAATTTGGGTCATACATACGAAAGGGGTTTTACTTAGCCATGTTATCAAAACTGAACATAAAAGAAATGAAGATTAAAAAAATAATCAGACGACTTCGAAGTTACTCGAAGTCTCAACTGTATGTACTTTCAAACTGTTAATTCCCAAATCTCTTTAATTGTCCTGTCTTACTTATTTCACTCTGTCAGTTCTTGCTTCAACCTATTCATTGTCTCCTATTTCTCTCAAATTTTAAATGTCTTCCCCATTTTCCTGTAACCTCAATTCTTTGCCTGTCTACATGCTCCGTCACCTGAAGTTTCTTTTTCTTCTTTTTAAAAGTAGGTTAAAACCATAGTGAGAAGGGATTAAAATAAGCATAGGGACCTGCTGTTTAGAATAGTGTTCATAGGAGAACAACACACATATACACACAGGCTATAGATGAACACTTGATCAAGCAGATATACTAATGTATTCAAATATTTATTAAGTAGCGTTAACATATGTACGTCCAGTACACGTGATATCTATATACGCATTTTCTTCTTGAATTTAGAGACTTGCTTGACCGCTCACAATGAATGCTACGTTGCTAACCAATTGTGTATAACCCGACATGCAAAGAAGTGACAAACGAAGTACAAACAAACTGAAGATCGGATCAACAAAGATCGCGAAAAGACGAGACGTGTGCAAAACTAAGGTCAAAGATCTTAAAGGGTAGAATACCGATTTGCAATACAACATTCACCGGGGTTTCCGAAAAGAAAACTGTATAGTAATTCCCCTTTGCTTAAAAAAAGTCATATTGGTGGAATAACAAAAGAAAAATTATAAACATTCTAATAAGCAAATAAAATTAATGCAACTAGTTTCTGACTGGACAGTCCAATAAGGTAATATTAAGATCGCAGGAACTATCAATCCATTTTTAGTATTTGAAGTTCAATGGATCTATCAGTCCTGACTATTGAAAAACAGTTCACTGGACGACTAGTCCATGGAAGTTAAACAAGATCAATGTTAGTTTTATTCGCTTTTGCCATCCGCTGTCTGATTGGACTGTAAGAGCGCGAATCATAAAATCACTTTAATTTCTGGCATTGCTAGGAAACAGCACAAATAAACATCAAAATTAACATTTGCACTAACAAAATTCAAAATAGACCTACATTTTTTATTTCAGAAAATAAATAAAATGAATACCACTGTTCTTTATATGTATCGTAAATGAATATTTAGTTTTTAATATCGTGTTTGAAGTATTGTTCATGTTGTTAGCTTAGTTGAGTGTAGAAACTGGCTTGCATATTCTATTCGATGTGAAATAGAAACCATTCAATATTAGCTGCCTTTTAGATATTCACCATCAATTTATTTGGTAGAGTAAAAGTTTCATTTTTCACCATCTAAAGGACTGTAAATACCTCAGAATCGCCCGATCACACCTAAAAACTCTGAAGATAAAGATCTGCTAAATATTATTCAATAATTCTCTTGCTGCTTGCAATTTTCCTGTACTAACCATGCTTTCTAAGTTTGTGAGTTGACTTTGAAAGGAATCTGAGAGTGACTTGTGTATGAGACCCTGACTGTTAATCCACTTAAGTAGATCTGTGGAAGGTTTTGAAGATTCTTGCAGTGTTTCGTCATGCTGAATTCCTGTGATAATAGACTTCTTTTCCTTTCCAGACTTGCGCTGAGACATCTTGTGACAGGTTCACTACGAGTAGACTCTTCAGTTTCGATTCGTTTACTAGAATCACTAACTTCCTAAGAGTACGAGATCTGTTTGTTATCGTAAGTAGTCTTTTCCACCGATTGCTGAGTGGCTAGATGTAAATTCTTGGTTATCTCAGACAAAGCTGTTACCATTTGTTCTTGAATTCTTTGATTATTAGTCCAAAACGAATTCCAGTTTTCGTTGAACGAGTCGAACAGGTGGATGTTTTCTTGAAGTCTTTCTTCGGAATTTATGTTGGTACTCGATGTTTGATTAATTGATTCCAAATGAGGCTCAAATGACCAATTTGGAAATAACAACAAGAAGGCTTCGTTTCCTAGGATTATATGTTGCAGGTCTGTTTTTATCACGTGGGACGTAAGTGTGATATCCTTAGAATTATGAGAAATTATTAATTTCACTGAACCTATCACTGAAATATCTGTATTGTTCATAAGTTTGATGATTTGCTTATTCGATCTTAAATTATCAATATCTCCAATTGATAAGACCTGATCTATGGAAATAAATGATCTATCATGAGCTGTACTAGGAATTACCTGAAATGACTTATCTTTAATGAACAGTTCTATGACAGGAACTTTGCACTCAGAATCTTCTATATTTGCGTTATTTTGGACAAAACCGTACATAAAGATATCATTTAAGAAACGAGCTTTAGACGTAGTTGGCTCTTCTGTAATCCTTTTTTCGCCTTGCGTATCTGTATATAGTTCCAGATATGGAATGAGGTCTTCTTGTACTTGATTTTGCACGTCCACCAAATTTTGTTGTTTCTGCCTTATTTTAGTTTGACAAATTTTTTTAATATGCCCCATACGGCCGCACTCGCGGCACGTAAGCTTCAATGCAAAACATGTTTTATATTCATTTTCATCTAAATGAGTCGCTCCACAACGGTAACACAAACGACGTGACTTAGCCTGAGTTCTGTTTATAGAAAACCTTCCTGTATTTACCTGGTGAATCTCTTGTGCACTATGGAGAGCTGATGATTTCAATACGGTCCTATGAAAGAAGGCAGCATTCTTTTTCACTTGCTCTTCTACTGTTAATATGTCTATTGCTGCTTGTAGCTTCAGCTTTTCGTTGGCTAACTACCTTCTTCTCACGTCTTCTCTAAATACTCCCACCACTATCTGATCTCGTAAGAGATTGTCGGTTTGCGAACCAAAATCCATTCGCATTTCATAATTTGTTTGCGAAGCATCCGTAGAAACTCGGCTGCCGGCTGGAACTCCATTTGACGTAACGTGTGAAAGGGATATCGTTCGACTGATATTTCGCCGAAATCCGAAGTGTTGTTGTAGCAAGAATTTGATGCTTTCGAATGTTCTTGTAAACGTGCTGGTGAAATTAGATCACGTAAAGTTGAGAACAGTTCATGCGTCACGTTAGCCACAAATAAAGCAACTGGTTTATCTGCTTTAACGTTATATGTGTCACAATAAGATTGGAATTGCTCCAAATATATATTAACATCCATTATATTTGGATCAAACTTTTCTAGAGACACTGATGAAGCCATATTCAGAATATAATATTCACTGCTACTGATAATACTCTAATCAGATCCACTGAAAGTTAGGCACTCAAACTTGTCAAACAATCACGACTAAAAGATGTGATCCCTCGTTGGGCGCGTACATTCAACTCTTGACTGCATCAATATCTGCTATGTTTAGAATAGTATTTATAGGAGAACAACACACACATACATACAGGCTATAGATGAACACTAGATCACGTAGATATACTAATGTATCCAAATATTTATTAAGTAGCGTTAACATATGTATGTACGTCCAGTATATGTGATATCTATATACACATTTTCTTCTTGAATATAGAGTCTTGCTTGATCGCTCACAATGAATGTTGCTAACAAATTGTTTATAACCCGACATGCAAAGAACTGACAAACGAAGTACAAACAAACTGAAGATCGGATCAACAAAGATCGCGAGAAGACGAGACGTGTGCAAAACAAAGGTCAAAGATCTTAAAGGGTAGAATACCGATTTGCAATACAGCAGGATCTACGACCTGTTTCTAGACCAAGGTGCATATAAAATACAAGATATTCGTGATATCGTATTGACAACGAATTTATGAGTATTGGCAATGAATTTGGCAATAATGCTGTGATTGTTACATAATAACAATTATCATTTAAAAAGCTAGGTAAAGCAATCTCAGATATTGCTAAAGACAATTCTAAAATTTCTGAATGGAGTTTCGTAAGATTTCTATTTTAAAAATATCAGGTTACACGCTCCTCGCCCGGTATTAAAATATGGAGGAAACACGCTTTTATGTGGTTAGAATATAGTTAAGAGTTTACAATTGTCCATAGTTACAGAAACTTTGCGTGAAAGTTCTTCGCTTGGAGCGAGATTCCGGGACTCTTTGTTCCAGCTGTAGTCAGCCGGTTCATTTGGCTAAATTCACGTCCATAACTATTTCCATAGCTGAAATTTGTCCTGAGACACGTTACTATCTTCATCGGTGACAGGTCCGAGATTAAGGGAAAATGAGTCTAAATGCGAATGCAGAAGTGTACCTTAAGAGACATATTGAAGCCAGTGGCTCTGTATGGTGTAAGCATATGTATATACATCCAGATCATTGTGAACTGTACAGAATTTGTTATATATAGTACAGTACAATATAATATTAGCTTACAATAATAAAATTCGGAAAGTGAGTTTACAGCTTTCAACAACTTTTCATTAGATTCTTTTTATATATAAATAATTTGTTACCTGTATAATACAACATAGGTTTGGAAACGTATCACAATACAACTATTGACGCTTGAGACTTGTTTATCAAGGAAATATCAAAATAAGTACGGAAGAAATTAGTGAATTTGTACATAAAACGAAACGTGAGTACCGGTAGTTAAATATTTACACATATTTGCAAAAGTGGATATTATGATTTGTAGATTTGTAATGAAATTAAGGAAGATGCCATAAGGAATTGTTTCTGTAATATAAATAAAAGATATTCCCTCTAAAAATCTAAAAACTACTTTCTTCGATCAGTTTACTCTGTGTATTAACCAGGGAAAAGAATATTGCTTGTATATATGATAAATATTAAAGTTTCCTTGTTTCTTCCTTCTTTTTTCAGATACCAGTGGAATACTGACTGAATGGACCAGTAGCAAGACATATGAATCCTAACTATTTTCTTAAAATCGTTATTTTTCAAATTTCACCATTCAGTGTACGAAAAATTGTGTTATTTGGTAAAGAAAAACGTTCTGCACTGTAAAGAATGATTTTCAAAATAAACATACATGTACACAGTGAAATAAAGTGTTCTGAGCAAAGAATAGAAATTTGTTTTTGTGCCTCCTCTGAAGCGAATAGTTAAATAAATATAAATGATTGCATTTTTATGCAATTTTTCATCAAGGGAAACAAACAGGGAAAATATATTTTCCTGCATAGTGCCCTACACATTACTTATAAGCTCCAGATGTGTTTCTCTTTCCCATTAATACAAAAATAATCTTAGTGAGAAACGACGACAATTCGAATAATAAAGTGTTCCTATCTACTCTCGCCCCCATTCATGCACCCATAATTTCTAAGATTTGGCAAACTTGCTGTTGCGGGCCATGTTTAAAGATTGGCCTTCTGGGTTGAGGATGGCCATACAATCGAAGGAATGTAGGTGTAGTAAACTATTTTACCATTAAAAGTGAAGGTTTGAAAATGCTTTACTCCATTAAAGTCGCCCACCCCACTTTTAACTTTAATTTAAATATGAAATTCGCGATAAATATTTTGTCCCTTATTTTCTTATCGAGGGTTAACCATTGGTATCTCGTGTCTACAATTTTTATCATCTGAAGTTAGTGTTGACCTTTTATTGAAAGGAGAAAAAATGGCGGACTTTCCAGCTCAAACTTCGTAAAAAAAACAACCTATAGTTAAATTGGTTCTTTATTGTTTACGAATTTTCAACTGGAGAGTCCGCCAATTTTTCTCCTTTCAATAAAAAAGACAACAACCTTAGGTGACAAAAATTGTAGATACGAGTTATCAATGGTTAACCCTCAAATATATTAGTTCGTTTCCTTTCCTATGTAATCATAAAGCCATGACAATTTGTTACTGCACAATTTTAGCGTTGTGCTACTTTGTCGTGCTATGTTTTGTCGTTCGAACTCTGACGAATTTTGGAATGGGAACTCTGCAAAAAAATTGGTTAACGGAATTCCCGAAAGTGAAGACTCGGGATGTAATTCTATTTACCTATTAATTTTACGAAATTTCAGGTATCCGCATACCCCTAAGGAAGATACTCAAATTAAAAATTTGGTCGACATAAAGGAAATTGTTGAATCATCCTCACCAGCTCCCAGTGGTGTAATTCGAACGATTATACCGAAAGACTGTTCAAAATTTCTCATTTATACACGAAATGAGATGTTGCATACTTCTTTACTTGGAAAACGATAGGATTTAATCATAAACAAGTAGAAGAAATAAAATTAAATCATGTATCGGTGCTTTAGTATATAGGTCTAAGGCACGAGCACATAAAAAGTAAATTCCTTCTCGTTGAAAATATCTTGTTATCACTTGACAGTAAATCTGATTAGGACAACTTCTGAGGAACTGCCAAGTGTGAAATCATGGGTATTTGAAGGATACCATACAGATATGGACTCTCAGGTAGTGAAGAAAGGAGATCCCGATTATTCGAAGGATCAATATGTGAGTAACGGAGCACTGATTTTGAAAGCATATTTCATTAAGATTAGTTCGGCCTATAGAGTTGTATTATAGTTTAGAGCACTTTAATTTCCGGAGGGTTTCTTGTTATTCATGGAAAATATTTGTCATGCAAAACAGTCGCAGTATAGGATCAGAACACTGAAAGAGGAATGTTATCTTCGTACATGTTTAAACGACAATAGAATATAACCTGTAGAATATAGAATAATTAAGTACGTTAAGTGATAGGACTATTGGCAGAAATTGAGTTGACCTATTTAATATGTCATTTCAACAAATTTAACACGTAAAACAATAAATGAACGCTCATACAGAGATTCTTCAACTTGGTGAAAATGTTCGAAACTGCAGAGTTATTCGTGAACTGATAATAACCTTGTTGCAGTCTTGGTCAGAGCTCGAAAGGGTCACCGGGTCAATAGAGTATATGGGTCAAATTTTGGGCCGAGTCGCCGGGTCTTTGCTTAGAACCTGCTGACCCGATTTTGACCTGGAGGTCGAAGCAGAGATTGCTTTCCTTCCTTATTATGCACTGATGCGTATAAACTGTCTTTTTGCCTGCGGTGACCGAGAGCTAGTGTTCTTTTCCTACTTTCTTTTCAAGGCAACAATTTGTAAAAGTGCTAACGACTCTCTAAGTAAGAATTACTTGTGGATAGGTTTAAGAAGAAATACAATATAAGTTAAACCCTCGATACTGTAAGATTAGTAATATTTTTTGCTATATGTAAGGTATTCTGGGGGCGGATTCACAAAGGTGCCTTACATTCAAAAGTTACCTTATGTGCTCTCTTACAGCAAAAACGACTACGATCTCAATTCACAAAAATAAACGTAAGATCTGTAAAAAAAAAAGGTTGAGGTATTGTTCCTTGAATAAATTTGTGTGTGCTAAGGAAGATGATAGTGCGGTACGTAAATATAAGTATCCTGCATTTCCGGGTACCAGCAAGGAATTTGGTGATATTGTTGCATGTTCATTGAAGGTCGAAAAATTGCCGTGAGGCAGCCCCTAAGAACAATATCTTGGGCGCTGGGCGCCATCTTGGAAAATGACAGAGTTTCACAACTTTTGCAAATTTTGTCCAGATTTTACAATGTTTCGACTCAAATTAACCAGTGGCCCGCGTCCGGAATGTTTACGCATAACTTATTGACACTTTCCTCTTAATTCTATAAAATAGCGCCATTTTCCAATATGGCGACCGTAGTAATTTTGCCACGATTCCACAGTGTTGACTCTCAAATACAAAATTATATGCTTAAGAGAACAATGAGTTTAATATGCGATATGCAAATTTTTTTACAATGATACGTAACTCATACACATTCACAATTATAAAAAATGTCCAGTTGCTGCGAGGACTGTTCTCCTCATTCACAAAACAACGCACACAGAAGGCCATTTATAATCCCAGTACAATACATTTTACAATGGCATGTCACTAGCTGTCGGCTCTTTTTGGACATTGAGCTGAACGTAGTTCACAGAGACTAGTAACCGAGAGCGTCATTAGTTTTCTTCCAACCCCAGTCCAGGGTCCAACATTATGCACATAGCTTTCCAGGCACTATTGCCAGTGCTTGCACTGAATACTTGTTTTCTTATATGGTAGGGGGTATTCTATCTATCGTGCCATTTGTCTTACTGAATAGGATACGCTTGGCTTTGTTTACTTCGCATGGCTTTGATCTGTCGTACATGAGTATCACCAACCGCTGGATTAGCATAAGAGATTGGCAACTTATAAGGACATTACAATGGACGAGTGACAGCTCACGAAACGTTGAATCCATTTCTCTAAACACCATCCACATATTCCATGCACTTGACTTGCTAATACCAAAGAAGGCGACACTGCCACACCCCGTAAAGCTGAGGAAAATGGCATCAATTCTACTGTTCCAGAAGGTAGCTAAGTACTCATGGCGTGTACAGGAATGAAATGTCAAGTGTGCACAACTGCACACTACCAATGTCAATCCACAATTCATTCAGAGTGGCCGGCAGATGTGGAAATACAAAGAGAGCGATAACAATATTGGAGTCAACTGTACGAATGGTAATGTTTATGTGTCCCTTCTCGGCAGCATAACAGACGTTCGTAAGAATCATCGCGCCAGCTTCCATGTGCGACGAGGGAGAAATGCCAGTAATGTCCACGTTGAGAAAAGAGGTCAAGGCCTGATTTCCGTGCGTGCAGAATATTTCTGTCAGGAATATTAACTTCAGTAATGGTTTGCGCAGGTAATTAAATAGTAATTCCTTGTTCTCATCATTAGCAAGAGACTTCCGGAAATCACTGGCAAACGACCTCGTTGGCCGTACGAAATAGCAGTCGCCCTATCCCCTGGAGAGCTTGTGTTTTCAAAACTTTTCGATGTAGCGGTCAACGACCATGGCCCAAAGCGTGCAAGAAATCCAGTTATTTACAACTGCTGCATATCAAATAGAAACTTTTGCGGTTCCTGGTTTGAGCTAATGTACCAACACTGCTCATTCAGCAACAAGTGCTGAGAAAGCGGGTGCAGTCTCTATGGGGAAATCGTAGGCGGCAAGTAGTAGGACCGCTGCCCTGGAGTCGGTACACATTGACGTCGGCAAGCTTGCTAACAAGTACAGAAAACCCGACCAAATGCCTACGCGGCAGAGAGGTGTAAGTTAGCCATAATGCCGACGTTTTGCAGACGCCATTCCGGCCCTTTGCCCACCAATGGTCGGGAAAGAGACGACATCGTAGTTGGGCCGGTAATCCTTTGTCTTTTTAAATGTTAGGTGTCGTGCCGACGTCGTTGTAGAGACGACACCGCCTCCTTGCCGCCGGCGGAACGGCGAAAAAGAGACCACGTGGCAAGGCATAAGGCTTACCGCAACGTCGTAACCTGGCCGTCTACTTGCCGACCATAGAAAACCAGTAGGCAAAACGTGAGGCCGACCCCCTGTGTCGCAGCCTTGCCGCCCGCCGGCCTACCTTATTGCGACCTCTTGGCAAGGAGATGATGCCGATTGGCCTCCTCCTGGCCTGCCTTAAGCCGACCCTCGGCAAGGTATGAGGCACGACTTCAATGTCGCAACCACAGTGGGACGCCCCCCACGCCGACCCCTTGAGCCCCCTCCCTAACCACACTCTCGTGATCTGGGTTCTGAATCAACTGATATCTCCAATACAGAAAGATACAAATATACAGATGCTTATCAGAATAATGGAAACACCTGTAGTTGGCAACACGTCAGATGTATGGGTTGGCAGTGGTGTCGTGGCGACCGCAGCGCCGGACTGCTGGTGGTGGTGTGTTAGGTCGGTCTCCATACTACGTC
>JAGDQP010030294.1:0-21331 GCA_022664845.1 Lepisma saccharinum | reverse complement strand
GGGGAGTACAGGGGGAGGGAATGTTGGGAGGAAGATTTTCTGGAGCTGCAGGATAGAAGAACGAAAGAAAAGGATATGTATAGAGAGAGAGAGAGAGAGAGAGTGAGAGAGAGTGAGAGAGAGGGGGAGTCGACAGAACTAGCAAAGTCCGTGACCGTGCCAGGCAATCGGAAAAGGCATTAATGATTCGGCCTTTCATATGGAAATTGGAAATGTCCCACCCATCATGCTATGGGGATAACCCCGAGCAAGATCAGATCCAAGAAAACCAAGTTGTGTTTTTCAGGAGGGGGTGGGGTTAAAGGGAATTTCGGGACGAGGGAAGTACAAAATGAAGGATGGCCAGTAGCGAAAGGACACACCCTCCTACTAAAATAATCTCTGTAGAACTTTCGATTGCATACATTTCTATAATAGTTTGAAGCTAGTCTATGCATTCATGTTTTAATACAGTTGAAAGTTCGGCCGTAGAGTCCAAAAGGTGGAAAGGATTTTCAAAATCCTGAAGATCTACGTGAAGTAGCAATCGTATACAGTACCAGAGGAAAACTACATATTGTAGATACTCGTTATTTACTACAACATTTTATTAAAAAGGTGTTTATATGTTGTAGCTTACTGGTATAGCTTTTACACATACGCGTACTTCTATTCACATTTTTTTTTGTTAACAGTCGGCCTATTGGAATAAATCTTTGTTCTGTCATTTATCTTTGACAAGAGGCAAAATTACGGGATAGTATAGCTTGGCTCAAGTGTTTTGAAGTTTCTAAATCTGGGCAGAAAAAAAAACAACAAAATAATATTGATTTACATATTTAGGCCTAGATAATTTTTTAACAATTGTTTTTCGTTGATTTTTTAAATGTATTTAAGTGGTAATATTTGGTGTTGTGATCAACAATTAACTTGGAAACAACACTTCCAAAAAGTCTAGGATCTTTCCTGTTATATATCATCAATATTTTGGTTGAGAAGGTTAGGTTAGGTGAAGTGGGATACTGATTAATGTCGAAAGCAAACTAACCTAACCTTTCAATTTATTGGTAGGCTCTTAAAGTAAATTAACCTAACTTTCACGCTTAGCGGTGGGCAGATAAACAACTTTAACTTTCTCGATTTAGTGGAAGACAGATAAAGTAAACTGATCTAATTTTAACTAACGTAAACTTTTTCGATTTAGTGGTAGGCAGATAAATTAAACTAACCTAAATTTTACTAAACTAACCTTCGTGTTTTAGTGGTGAGCAGATAAAGTATACTAGTCTAATTTTAATTAACCGAACATTCTCGATTTAGGTGGACAGGTAAAGCAAACAAACCTAACTTTCACGATATAGCGGTGGGCAGATAAAATAATCTAACCTAATTTTAACGAGTTAGTGGTAGACAGATAAAATAATTAAATTAGTCAAACTTAATTAACCTAAAATTCTCGATTTAGATTCACAAATAATGTAAACTAACCCAACTTTATTCCTTAACTTTCTCGATTTAGTGGCAGACAGAAAAAATAAAGTAATCTAAGATTACCTAACCTAACCTTATCGATTTAATGGCTGTCAGGTAGCAAAGAAGAACCACAGTCTATACAACCTATTGATAATGTATTAGTAATTAAATATACTGTATGTTGAATCTATCTAACCAACTTTAGTATGCACCTGACTTTGCTTATATTCAATATTAATCAATACTTTCCAAATAAGTCTAGTTTAGTTTTGCATAATTTATGGATACCTCATTAATACTTGACGAAAACGTATAGAAATTATTAACTATCATTGTCTACTGTCTAGAAATAGTAAACTATTGTACAACCTTCTGAAATTTCCCCAAAATTGTTGGGAAATAACTACGGTCTATGTTATTATGAGGAAGCATGAGAAGTAGCAATATAATTTAATTGAATTCAATTATGAAAATTAAATTAACACTATTTTGAATGTCGTGCCACAGCCGAGAAAGGAGTGGGAGATTAAAAACATGCAGAATCTCCGCTTTACCCGCTTGGGCTGCTGACTTTTTTGTTTGTGTATCTGCTCAACAATGTCTGAAATGCATTCTTTTTTTAGATGTCAAGAAAGCAAGGACCTCCCTTTCTGCTTGTGGTTCTGTTTTCTTGTTGTCTTATCATTTGGCTGTCTCATAATTTTATCTGTAATTGTCATTCTCCCATTGTCTGCGCTCGCTCATGTTAATCTTTTCTCATTATTCTTTTCTTGAATGTCTGTCTTTTCTCTGCATTTCTTTTGCCTCTGTTTAGTGACACTGTCAAGCGAAAGCTATTCTGGAGTTATAGTAGCATTCCTGGGGGATAAGAGAGACAGGAAACAATCATCTCTCTCTCTCTCTCTCTCCCCACCCCTCTTTCGTTTTTTGTTTCTTTTTCTGTTTGTATATGGCTTGTTATATTTCTTCAAATAGAGACTTCATCCTGGAAGGAAGAGTAGAGAGAAAGCTTTCATTACACACAATCTAGGGCAGTGATCAGGGACGTATTTAGGAGGTTGATCCGGGGGATCAGAATCCCCAAAATTCAGTTTTATGCAGATGAGTGTAATAGGAGTTATTTTAATGTACAGTTCATACCTAGACACACCTTGGATACCCGTGGCCCCTCCGGAAACCAACTTCTAGATACTTGCCTGGCAGTGATTCTCAAAGACTGGGTCTCGACATACTATAGTATGGCATTAAATTATAGCTGTAACATGAGATAAAGCATTATGTTTTATTAAAATGACAATTGAAGAGGAAATATGAAATAAGGAATAAATATTTTTATAACTGTTATTGATAATACATTAGGAACAACAGTATATGTGATACAAACTTCTAAAGGAACTTCCTTTAATATAACAACACTGATTAACCTTAACTGTTAAGCTCAAATGGGAGTGCTAAACAAGTTTGAGACGTTTAAAACTTACATTAACAAGTCGACAATGGACTTAATCTCGTAAGAAGATGTCGTGGATGTTATATACGTGTAGGGAAGTGAGGGTCACTGAATTGAATTGTATTTATTGCATGTAGGTACCTTTTGGCTCAGATCTGTGAGAGTCATCTGTATTTTAGTGTATGCTACAATACGCATTGTTTCCTAGGCCCAAAACATGTAAAATATGATGTTATATTAAATTTCTTTCTCAAGTAAAGTTATATTACAGTGCGTTTAATTTGTTCTACAAATCGTGTTCTTCATGAGCGCAAGAATTTTGAAACGCATTTTTCTTCTTCAATTCTATGTGATATGATTTCTATCTTTATTACGATTCGCGTTCTCTTTGTCTCAGAAAATGTTATTATCCTTTAAGGATATGCGAGATGTAAATTTCCACTTGGCCTAAAATGGGTGTCAAATCATGTTATATAAAAATAACAAGTTAGCTTGCTACAACTAAAACTAGTGCAGACGACACGCTTTAACTTGTTTGGGACATTTTAGTAATTGGTTAATTTCCACCCATCCCGATTATATATCAGTGCAATGGCTTTAAAATTCACGGACATCCATTCCCCAGGTGAGATTGGAATCCGAAACATGTTACACGGTGATTTTACGACTCAGACCTCTCGACCACAGAGAATGGCTTGTGCAGGAGAGATAGGAATAGGCAAATTGGGGATACGAGTCGTCGATCGTCTCCAGATCAAAAACGTTGTGGTACATCGAGATTGCTCTGTTCAAATCTGAAGTAAGTTCACTGAGGCGCCAGCCTGCGTGAAAGATAAAACAAAATTGAGTCTCCCAGGGGCGTATTTAGGGTTTCCAAACCCCCTAAATTAAGATTTTATTATAAATTAGTATAATTTTAGGCAAGATTGTATTATATGTAAATTTCACAGCCAAACAGACCTCAAAACCCCATCCTCGAAACCAACTTCTAACTACATGCCTGCTCCCCTCCCTCCAAAAATTGTTGATAGCTGAAAATATTCATAAATTTATTTTTCTGGATATAAATCTTATTTAAATTATCTGTGAAAAACTTCTTCGGACCACATCGGAGTCTTATGTCTGTTTGTGGGCCCGAAACTGGTCACATGATCGCAGTATTGAGTCTTGTCTACCTAATCCCACCCTCTCTGTTGTTGTTAGTTGCTCTGGTCCCACTTCGACTTTCCACCACTGAAGATCTCTCTCTCTCACTCGCTCTATTGCTCGTGCAACATCCAAATTGAACATCGAATCAAGAGAGAGAGAGAGAAAGAGAGAGTAAGTCCAAGCGAGCGGGAGAACGAGGTGTGAATTAGGCAACCCGCACATTACGTGTAATTGGAGATATTAACGCTGGAAGACGACACGACCCCCGTATTGTTCAGAGGCATAAATTTTGGTCGATAGTTTCCACGGGAGACTAAAATTCCTTCCTTTTCCTCATCGCGCGCTCTTGAAGTTATACTAGGACTCTTTTCATACGGTTATATATATCGGTGAATGAGAGAGGGAAAGATCCGAATGAGTTATTTTTAGTTGACAAGAGATTGTCATAACCGCGTCTGGCAACTACGCGTTAATGAAATTCACTTTGTCTTACGACGGATCCATTCATAATTTTGAAGTATTGATGATCATGATGGGTATCTGTCGAAAGGTTCCTGGGCAAGGTGAACCAATGATGGTTTGCCACTGTCTTCCACCGAATAGAGATGACGTCCTAAGGAATTTAACGTGGACTCTGAACCACTTGTGTTCCCACCAAGAATCGAATCCGGAACCTCTTAGAAACAAGGCAGAGAGCGCTACCACTCATCCACAAGGGACATTGTAAAGTATTAAGACCACTAAAATATAATTTAAGAGAGAATTTCTAAACTGTGAACGGAAACAATAGAACAACACAATCCGAGTTCATGTGATAGCTCTAATCAATGATTTTACATAAAACAATTTCTGATTTTCTTAGAAAATTGAAGTACCTTTGGTAACTAAATAAACAAAGGTCCAGGTATTTATTTTCCAATACATAAAGTAGATAAGTATTTTGAGCTGGGAAATACCCTGATATTTCTTCTGATAGCATTTATGCTTTGTTAAAATTAGAACAGGGAAATTCCAGGACAATCCCCTAATTTTTTAAAAAAATGTTTTCTCTATTGGAGTAGGAAAATTTCCCAGATATTACTTCTCATAGTATTTTATTAAGCTTATTTTGAAAAATAGAGCAGGGAAATTCCCGGGCATTTCTTTTGCTACTTTTTAGAAAATTATTTTCTCCATTAAAGTAGGAGGAAATTTCTCAATATTTCTTCACTCGCCAAGCAGGTTAAAGTTTAGAGCAGCTGAAAGTCCCTGATATTCTTTTCTCCATGGATTAAAAAGAATATTTTGTCTATTAGAACAGAAGAGACATATCAATTGCAGGCAGAGTCAGATGACTTATCTTACAGTGTACAGACTTTAGAATTGCATGAAACAGAGTAACAAGAGTGCTAAATAAGACAAAAATGACACACTTTTTAAAAAATCAACTCAATAGGATTCCTCTAAACATAACTCCCTTTCTGGATTTTTCAGAATTTCTGATTTTGCTTCCGTAGTCCGAACTTCTTCCGATATCCTCAGTGCTATGTGTTACAATAATTATAGTATTCATCCTCATCCCACATTTTAACCCTGCCTGCTTCATCATTTTTTGCTTCCAACCCGGAGTGTATATAACTACTATTCCTGGTCTCTGCTTCCATGTTGACTTTGATGGAGTCAAATAACGAGATCTTTAGCTGTTGAACCTATTAATTTACAAAATCCTGTGGAAGGTTTCATCTGTGCTGGGGTCGTTTTACACCCACTTCTATCCTTCTCAGTTACAACCACCCACCCTTAAAAAAGAGAGAATTTATTGGCTTCAATATATTTTCACATCCTTTCAGTTTTTCTTGCTGTTGTTCCTATAAGATTATTTTTTAACTTGATACTGTCTGTGAGCTATTCTAGGAGTGCCATCGTGGTTCTTTTAGTTTCTAAAATTTACGTCATAATATTGCGCATGCGTGGTTGGTGATAAAAAGGTATGGACTTTAGCTTTCGTTCAGTATTTTCCATTACAATTCTAAATAGTGTAAAGTCCCTGTTACCAATTTGACTTGCTAAGGAATGCAGTCTACAAAATAAAATTATTATTTGCAACTTTTCATTTTCCTTTGATAGAGAACGAATGTATGCACTTAGAAATTAAAATATTTTATTAAAGACATGCATTAAAATAGCCCCTCGTATGCTTATATTTACCGTAATGCTTCAACAGTGTGGACTTTTTTTTTTTCAATTTTATTAAGGTCACAAGCGGTGAATAACAGTAAACCTTTGGACATGCTTCTATGTGATTAGCTACTGTAATTCTACCTGTTTCCTTCTTTATTACTGAGAAGTAAAAAAAAATGCCGATTATTTGTAGTGGGACGTTACTTGAGTTCGTATGGTATGAAATAATAATAATAACAATAATAATAATTATTATTGTTATTATTTTATTTCAATAACCAAGAATAAAAATTTGTCTATTTGTATATAACTTGTTCAGTAGTTGTCAAAACTAACGGTAGGTGACTGCTGTTTTCTAACCCCCTGTCCTCTGGTAACGAGAAAAGGAACTTATTGCAGCGAAAAAAAGTTTAATTATTTAATTATAACGGGGCTGTTCTAATTGTTAAGATAAAGATAAAATGAATTTTTGGGGGCGGTAACAGCTCTGTTCTATTGTTATTAAAAATCTTCTAAAAGAGAAAATTAGTTTTTAAAATAATACACCATAAGGAGTATAATAATAATGTTCAGACTGGCTATATATTTAAAAAGTAACTAATCAGTGTGCCAATCTCCTACAACAAATACTTTCATTAGAGCAAGAATTTGAGGTGGTATAGGAAAAAAAAAAGTGTATACTTCTGTCTTTCACAATAATTAGTCATTCATGAGCAAAATCATCCAGTGCAATCTACAATACTTACAATCCAAAAAATCTCATCTATTAGATCTCATAAATACAGAAAAACCTGAAGTATTATGTTTAACAGAATTACACACAATTAAGGAAAAATTAATAAGAATATCACATTATAATTATATACAGTTCAAATCAGATGATACTCATCCAGGTATGGGCCCAAAGAATTTCCTGCAATGATTTGCAAAAATTAAGTGATCAGTTTGCATCACCTATAATTTACACAGGATATTTTAATTGTCATACCATTTTAACAGGAAATAATATTACTTCTAGGCTAGGTCATACATTAGAACAATGGGAGGATCTTTACAACTTAACATTTATTAATGACGGATCAAAAACTCACTTTCCTCAAAATGGTAACGAACCATGAGCAATAGACTGGACGTTAGTCACTGATATTTATGCAAATAGAATTTATTGGGAAACATTATTAGACCTCTACACAAGTGATCACACTCCGTGTTTAATTACTACAATACTATGAATAATCCAATTACACAAACATTACCAATTCGTATATGGCAGGAACATAAAGGGAACTGGATACTATTTCAAAACACACTAGATTATCTTTTATCTCAGTTTAACCCAGATCAAATTACATATGACTCTTTTGTTCAACAAATCAATATAGCTTTAAATTTAATCTGTCCTAAATCCAAATCTAATTCTAAACAAAAATGTCCTCAACTTTGTTGGTGGAATGATGAATGTGTAGCACTAAAACTGAAAGATTGGATTGCACGATAAAATAATTGAAAATGTTCAAAATTATTATTTTCTTAAAAGAGTAATCAATATTTTCCTATAGACATGTACATTAATTACTCTGTATAATGCTTTGTTGTTTCTCGTGAATTCATTGTTGTGTTGCTATCGAAACTATAATATTTATATTTTATTTTATTTTATTTTTTGTAGGTAAGTGTGCAAAGACCATCATACAATCCCAAGAAGTTCATGTGAATGATAGATGTATAAACTGGTTGGTAAGTAGGGCCTATACGATTGATTATGTATTAATCTTTTTCTGGGGATGTACGAAACTTAACGAAAACACTTAAAAAAAGCATTCAAACTTAATTTGTGTTATCAAAGTACAACTGTTTACTATATCTACGGTGCCACAATGAAAGTATGTCGGGTTCAGTGGTCCTGATGTCTCAAGTGGTAGGCAAGTGTCCAAGAAGTTTCAAATTCGAATCCCGGCTGCAGTGTGGATATTTATAGCTTTTTTCTTAGAAAGAGAGAAGCATTCGAATCATAATTGTGAGGGGCCGAAGCCAATAATTACTGTTAGCATAAACAGAATAGAAGTACTTTTAAAGAAAAAAGTTTTTATGATAGTGATCGATTGGTTTGTGGTATTAAGCTTTCAGTTCGAGAATCGCAGGAGTTCCGGATTCGAATCTGTGTAGAGAAATGGATGTTTAAGTGTATTTAACGTTAGTAGCTTATGACTTGGGACAAATTGGTTACTAAAATTGCCCGTAAATGGAAAATTTATTTAATTATCAGTTATATTGTATTCGCTGTTACAATGTTAAAAGATCTTTAATTTTGAAAGTGTTTTAATTTCAATCTCTCTCCTTCTTGAAGGAGAAATGACAGTCTCTTCAAGGATTCATGATCTTTTTAATTCTTCACTCCATTCAAAGCTTACGTCATCATGGTTCTGTTTTCGTTGGAATTCAGATATCTACACAACAAAATATGGCTGTGTTAATTCAACACTTTTCGGTTTCCCAGGGTGACCACCACTATTTTGATTTAAATCAACAAAACAAACGGTGTTTATTTCGGATGTATTGTTAATACTGATTTAGCACAATGGAGGGAACCATAATACCACTATTACAGTGCTAAATCACCGAAATCACATAAACGATGTTGATTTAACTGAAACAAAATGGTAGTCGCTTTGGAACACCTAGAAGTTGAATTAACACATCCATTTTTTTACAGTGTATAGATCAGGAAGATTTTCTTCTGTATTGAAACCCTGGAATTCCTACTCGAAAAGCAAACATATTGCAATATTTAGACCATGTTATCATTCTTTCGTTCGGTTCAAAAAGAAATGTGTGTAGGAAGGTATAGGAAGACGTGTGTAGAAAACTAGAAAGACATACTCAAAATGGCCTTGTCGATTTAACAAACAGTAAACTGTTTTACCTACATCCCTCCAGTTTCAACACAATATCCCTTCTAAGCAAAATTTATTCTCAGAAAAAGCATAAAAAATTCCGAACTACTGATTGTAATCTTACCCTCTTCTAATTTAAAATTTCTCTATAAAGCACTTCGCTGATGTAATTAATCGTCTCGTACTATAACTAGTAAAAACAAGATTCTTTTCGTTTATCATTAAATCATCATAAAACTCAATTACTGCCATTATGAATGTATAAAAGTTTATATTGATTACTAAGTGAAAAAAGTTACCTTTACGTTGTTAGCCAAGACCAAGATTTTTTTTGTACTTTTTTTTTTCCATGAATGGCCATAAAACTGTGCTTTATGTGATCTCGGTGCTTGTTTTTCCAGTTTCATTCATGAGTTAACTCTGACGTCACGAGACTGAAGGGAGTAAAAGAAAAGAAAGATTGTTTTACAAGAAGGAGATTATTTTACTAGAACGTTATGTTTTACTAGTATCTCACCCGTCCCTTTTGCTCTTTCTTTTTTATTATTTTCATGTCACAAACCCATTATGAAGAGAAACAAAATAAAGTCTAAAATTGTAGTACAAATAGTGTGTATCCTGCTTAATATAACGTGTTATTTATCGGTCAACTGAATTACACGTCACTCTATTATTTGTATGAGAAGAACTTCTTTTTTTTATATTGTTTACTGCAGTAAACTTAAATAAATTTCGCAAAACTTACATTATTTATTGTCGGTGGTTATTTGAAAGAAGTGTATCCCTACTCTTCTATTATTAACGGGACAATAATAATAATCCTTATAGAGTAGGACGGGCGATCATGACTTCCAAAAGTTTCTTTTTAGTCGATCTTCACTCTATCGACTTAAGTGCCAGAGGAGAATCTCAACTCATGACGGTTTTGACCAGTTTTTTAAAAAATTCTTATCGATATAGCACTTTCTGTTTCAAATAGCTCCGGGCTGCCCTATACAAAGTGCTTATATCTATCTATGTATCAGTTCATAACGATATCACAAAATAAGAAACTGAACCCTTTGCAACTAATACTATTTTATTGACTCATGAGACGAGTTCAACAGTACCAAGAACATGTCCGCACTCATTTTGAATTTAAAGGTATAATAATAAATTAAATTGTCATCCTGGATATGATGCAACCCGCTTTTTAACACTCCTATGTGTGTTGCAGAAAAGGCCAGAAAATTGGATCCTAGAATGCTAGATTCTGAGCTATACGCGCTATCTCAGTATCATGGGCGGTTTTGGAGAGAGACCCTGAGGGGGAGGAATTACTTTAAAAGCTATCGTTTAGAATGAAACATTTACAGAAATTCTCAAATGACTTTGGGGGCAATGCCCCCCATAAATGCGCCCATGCTTAATATGTCTAAGTTTTAGCTTATTCTTGATAAAGATATATATATTTTAAATATTTCTAAATATTTAAATAGTGGAACACGAAAGAACCCATTTTCAAAGTCTTAAGTAGTAATAATTTATTAAAAGTTCCAAGTGAAAATAAACAATTTCTATTTATGTGCAACGCAATTGGAAACATCTTCAAAATCATCAATTCCTTCCATACCTTTCCGCATTCTTAGGAATGAGTGACCACTGCCTTTTTATGTTTAGGTGTCTGGTTTTTCAAAATACACACGTAGAATCTTCATATAGCCAGGCATTTCTTTGTAGTTCTGTAACGCATTCATAGGATGCAAATTAGGGTACAGTGGAGAGAGTCTTGAGAACATGTGAATGGGCAATGGAAAGCGTAGATCTCCCCCCTTCTCCTTCCTGGAATGAAACATCCACACAAACAATAGATAAACCGGCTAGAGTAGCCTGCCTGAGTATGATCAACTTCTTCTTTTTTATTTCAATTTGCATATGGAGGACAAACAAAGCGGGGAGGGAAGTGAAAAGCAAAATAAAAAAAAAGCACCGTATAATAGGAGGTCGCAGCTATTATATCCGTATAAATAGGCGGGGGTTGCCTGATTATGCATAGCGTCATTGTGCAAATATTGTGCCATTGCTGGCCACACCTCGATTTTACCCCGTTCCATCTTGACCCCGCCTTTCTCTATGATTACCCACCTCCCTCCTGTCTCCCCTACATCTTTGACGGATTGTATGAAGAATATACTGGTTGATTTATGGTAGTCGGGTTAAACAGAAGCAGTTGTCGCGTTGGTTAGGGTGGTGGTCATAATGCATATGTGTGCATGTGTATGTGTATATATCGCATGGTAGGTACACTGTACGTAGATTTTTCTTATTAAGTTTCATACAGTGGTACCGTTTCTAAACCAATGACAATTCTAAAAGACCATTCCATTCTTTCTTTCTTTGAAAAGGGTTGAGGTGAGAGATCATAGTTCTGGTAGGATGGGGGGTACATTTCTTTTGAAGAGGGTAGTCTTGTATGTATTTGCGTAAGGCAGCTGTCCGTTTAGTGACGGCTGTCTTACACACACTGGTTTTTCATGTGATGTGTTTATAATAAAATAGTAACATTCTCCATCTCAATGAACCAAATCTTTGGCGAGGAAAGTGAACTAACCTTATAATGGAATATTTGTTCCATTCGATAGAAATTTACACTAGTGTTGATAAAATCCCATTAATATCCATTCGGATACGATTCGAAATTATTCGATATTTGTTCAATTAATCGAACAGAGATCGTTGTGGATCTATCTTGTTTTGCAGCGCAGGATTTCTGTTAGTACAATATGTGGACAAATTTTTGTATGTAAGGATAAAAATGGAAGAGCTAGTATTTTTCAAGTTTCGAACTGAGTATTGTTATGACCTGGGAGATCTGGGTGTATCGAACTTTCTTCACAAATTATCTATTAAGACTGTCATCAAGCAGTTAGGTAGGACCGCAGTGGCTCAGTGGTAGAGCACCGATGCTAGCATATGTGATGTGGGCTTTGTGGTGGAAAAACACCGCGTACGTTGGGTTTTCTCGGTCTTCTCCCGTTTCCTCCCACTTTCTTCATTCCATCAATTACCCCATCATCACCATCATCCATTCGGCCTGAGCCAAAGTTGTCTTTAATACAATTCAAATGAAGTTAAGGTATTTTTTATGCAGTGGTTTGTCAATTCACTTTATTGCAGAGTGACGTTCGATATAAAGAAATTATGTTAGCCTTACAGAAATTGATATTGAAAACAATTTGGAAACGCAGAGTTTTGATACCAGCTTTTCTAGACGTTGGTGTAGAACGGTTAAGTTCTCTCATAAGTTAGAATAGGTTACAATCGACCGAAACTTACACTGTAAAAATGCTGATATAAATGCGTCGAGTTGAAAGAAATTCGTGATTTTTGTGTCGATTACTTTATCTTTGGTACCTATATGTGTAATCTGACAGTTATGTCGAAACTCTTTGCCTTTATGTCACCAGATAGCAGGAGAAATTTTGATACAATTTCTTCTTCAATGTCAAGCGAAAGAAATGTGGCTACACACTCCAAGAAAGCATTTCTTCCCCATATAACAACGTCGCACTAAGAAGTATCACTCTTCGCAAGAAGTATTTTTCAATTTTGGACAAAGAAAGGAAGCAAACAAGTGAAAAAGCAAGAGAAAAACTACCATTAAGAATCGAAGAAAGGATATGGAGCATAAAATGGAAAGAAAACTTCGAATGTCTCTTTATCTCTCTCCTCCCCCCTTTTTTTGCGAACATTGTTTATTGTAAGGCCAAGGTTATATATATCTGAAATGGTTGTTTCACTTAAGTTGGGGGATATAAGAAGAAATGAAGAATAGCAACTTCATCTTTTTTTTTTTTTTGGCTCTATAAAGAACAGTTCGTAGATATATCTTATATTTAGGGGTTCGCAGTGACCAAACGACGTGATGTCGTGGGGACAACAGGGGTGGAGACTATCCTCTTCGTCTCTTTTTGTGTGTACACATACATACACCTACACGGTTCATTGCGTATCACCCTTCTTATTCCTCAACGTGGCCCCTCTTTTGTCTTCCCTCCCGCTCATGACATCCTCCAAAACGAAAACGAAAAGTTATTTCTTTTTCAAAAACTTTCAATTAAAAACCATGTACGCAGAATTAATTCGATAGGGTGCTGCGGAATAGCAAGACTTCTTTTTTGCTTTCTTAGAGCAATACTTCTTTCCCCATCTTGGATTTATGCCAGGTTTCTTGTTGGTTACTTTCGTTTTTTCCCGAATCGTATCATCATCATCATTATCATCAAAGAGATTTAGGAAAGAATGGGGAAGGGGAAAGAAGAAATATACAGACAATTGAAACAAAAGGGACACCGCTAGTTCCATGTTGATTACCGTATTAAGTTAAAGAATGCATTTCTTTTGTAGTTCCCCAAGAATTCAGCTTTAGAAGAGCAAAAACGAAACTAGTAGTTTTGTTTCAAGAAAACAATGAAACAAAATTTAGGTATAGAGTATCACTGCTTTTGAGTTTATGAACTGTTTCCAAACGTGTGGAATGGTTAAATGTACCTCAATAAAATCAGGTATTTGTTGTACAAGAAAGTTTGTTAATTAGATGGAAACAGTTTCCTTTGCGGTGGACTATTTTTACGTCATAATTAACTGCAGTATTAAATAATACTCATTTTAAAGTTGTTTTTTTTTAATGTTTACAGCAGATAAAGTTATTTAATTTATACGACATATATATGGTAGATATAGTACAAAGTTTTTGTTAATTCAACCTTGTAGTCTTACTTAAACTGGAAAGGGTTCAAAATGAGGTTGAAAAGGATTCAAAGTAAGACTGGAAGGAATTCAAAGTAAGGCTGAAAAGAATTTAAAGTAATGCTGAAAAGAATTCCAAATAAAGCTGAAAAGGATTCAAAGTGAGACTGGAAGGGTTTCAAAGTGAGGCTGAAAGGGTTTCAATATCAGGCTGAAAAGGACTCAAAGTGAGATTGGAACAGATTCAAAGTGAGGCTGAAAAGATTCAAAATAAGGCTGGAAAGGATTCAAAGTAAGGCTGGAAAGGATTCAAAGTAACGCTGGAAAGGATTCAAAGTGAGACTGGAGAGGTAGTGACCATATTCCCTTCAACAAATTAATCGAGATCCAGCTCCACTTAATTTTAATGAGCTTGGTGCGTGTCGCGTTAGGATGAACAAAACTTGAAATACGTTACGTAAGCTTGAGTACATGTGTAAACCCAGGTTTCCCCAAGGTTCCGCTCGCCACCTTTTAAGAGTCCCATATTCGATTCTCCGTGAAGGATAGAATTTGGTATACCCCACTATAAACTGTAGATCTCGTCATCTAGATTCAGCGGATGGAAATCACAAATTGACATTGGTTCACCTTGACCAGGACTCTTCGGTCATACGGGCAGAACACCCATCATCTTCGTAATGCTTTTTATGACGAACAATAAAACAACGTTGTTTGTTATAACTCTTCACATAGATCCCGCGTGCGTAATGTGAGTCAAGGATCATAGAGATATGTTTTGGCGTTTGTGTTAAGGCTCCTCTTGGGCCGAGATGTAATTGGATATGAGACATGAAGAACTGAGAGAAAGGGGGGGGGGAGAAAGAACGAAAGATAGACTATAGGGATCTGTAAGAGAACAAGGAAAATTGAGCGAAAGATTGAGAAGATGAAAACGAAGGGAGAAAGTCTGGCTTATGTCTACGAAAATAAGGATTTTGGATTGGTGTTGTTTCACCCTAGACATCAATCACCCTCTTGTATGTGTTTTGTATGTGAATTAGTGTGTGTGTGTGTGTGAAAGAGAGAGAGGGAGGGAAACAATGAGTGAGTGAATGCTGGTGTACCCCAAGGTTTCGTTCTCGAGCCTGCGTTGTTTTGTTTGTTTCCAATTTGAATCAGAGGAAAAGCTTGTGTAGTAGTATTCTTCGAGCACAGATCGATAGTTTTAATCCCTGTGTCTGTGGTTGGTCTTTCTGAGAGAAAGAAGAGAGAGCGAGAGAGAGACAGGAAGAGAGAGGGTTGGGGGAAGAGAGAGAAGTTGGAAAGGGTGGATTTGGATGTTGGGTGGAGAGAAGAACACAAAGAAAGCAGAGAAAGAGAAAATTGGAGAGGGGGCAAAAGTTGGATTTGGTAGTAGAAGGTGGGTGGGTGTGTATGGGTATACGAACGACGAGAAAACGCGCTGAATAATCGATGCAGACTCGTGCTTCGCGTTTACTTCAAGATTGTTTTACGCTCAGGGGTTGAAACTGTTGGCTGTGCAGGTTACACAGAGAAAATTTGCATTAGAAGAACTCGCTGATTGAATCTGGTATAGTGTATAACATGAACCGTTACTAAGGGAAAACACGACTTCATTATCGTTGAATATTTTTCTTTGTGCTGCAAAGGATTGGAAGATAACGACAATAACATTTCAACTCTAATCTGATGGTGAAAAAAAAAAATGTAAATGATCATCACTAGGGTTAAACACGGTATTAGTCTGATGAAATTTAGTGATATACGTGGCATGCTGAGAACATTTCGTCTCTCCTTAACGTTGACATATAGACCAATACAATCTTGAGGCAAGAGACGTAATATTCCTGTTAGCCCGAACAATCCCAAAATTTGCATTCATTTACGAAATATTTTTATGTACAACTTATTATGAATATAGACTACGGTCGCCCTCTTGAAAACCCAGGACACCACCCGAAAAAATTTCTAAACATATCCTTGTTCTTTTAAGTTCAGTTTTAAGCTAATTCTTGCTCACGATAGTTACGGATAGTGTTTTTGTTTTACAAAAGTGCGTTGTTTTTATATCCCTGCCTGATTTTTTAATTAACAAAAGAAAAATTGAAAGTTTCGACTACAACTTTCCCGTTATAAGTTTGTTATAGTACTACTACAACGAAACAGTATCAGGTCTAAAAGTTACTAAACGATGTGCATGATAGCTAAAGCATTTTGGTAGTTCTTTCTGAAGGGTGTAAAAGTAATCTTTATTAACATTTATTGGTATAGTCAACGCACATACTTTACGTATAATATTTCTGCCAATTTACATAGTTAAATCTGTTGTAGTTTGGGAGTTACAGCTAATGTAATATCTTACATGCTTTGGTTTCTTAATAAGAGTATTCGAGGTAAATTTTCGACCCTATGTCTTCATGATGTTAGGAGTTGGTTATTGGCTACTTTAGTCAATAAATCAACCTTATGCGCGTACACCCTACAAGAATACATTTCATAAAGCATAGTCTCTATCATATCCGTCTGGGTAAAGTGGTCAATCATACCACTGTATATATTATCTGGCTGTGTAAAGTGGTCAATCATATGACTGTATATCCGACTGGTATAGTAGTCAATCATATGGCTGTATCTGGTAAAGTGGTCAATCATATAACTGTATATCCGGTTGGGTAAAGTGGTCATTCATATTCCGGCTGGGAAAGTGGTCAATCATATCGCTGTACATCCGGCTGGGTAAGATTTTAAAATATCTTTATTGGCATTGAACCTTGTTTACTATCTTCACGAGTAACTTTTTTTTGTTTGTTTTGGATGGTTCGGGAGAGAAACAAGGAGCAAACAAGTGAATTTTGGGAACAAAACTTTCTTTCTCTTCTTTTTTAATGTATTTCGCTGTGACGTTTTCTCTCTCATCGTATATAGCTACTTCTTTAGCGTAAGATATGTTGGCATTTCTCAACTCGGCATATCATATATTATCTCCTAATGCGTTTTTCACGCTCTGAAACTATTTGATGCCTTTTCATCACGACTATGGTGTCATCCCGCTTCAGCCTTAGTATCTTTTTAACCCCCTCTTTCAACTCGCGTTCCTACTGAAAAAAATATTTCTCCGTATATATATATGTTTGTGTGTGTGTGTGTGTGAGAGAGAGAGAGAGGGGGGGAGAGTATTTGTGTGTATTAGTGTGGGTTACTAGAAAAAGGATGAAGTGTTCTTCATCACAACGTAGAGGATGCCAAGTCTGTCATATGAAGAATTGGTTCGGGAATTCAAAAGAGAAAAGTTTTACCCCCTCTCCCCCGCCTCTCTCTCTCTCTCTCTCTCTTTGTGTGTGTGTTATTTTCTCTTATTTTTCTGTTGGACCAAGTTAAAGCTAGGCTAGGCGACGTCACTGAGGAAGAGAAGGAAACGCCAAACTCAAATGTTTTCAGCCTTCTCCTCTCGTGTCTCACTCGTCTGTTGGCAATCGTTTTTCCTCACCAACCGAGAGAGAGAGAGAGAGAGATGTTAGCTCTAGCGTCAGGAGTACCACCATATTCTGAGAACAGAAAACACTTGGCCAAGTATAACAAAATGGACCAAAATAAGCCTTCTAACTAACTTACTTCGTTCGACAAGAAAATAAAATGAAAACTTAGTTTCGTCACGTAATGTAGGTGGGACAGGGAGGGGGAATTAAATAAAATATATGAATTTGTAAGAGTCATTTATATTGAACAAAAAATAGTATGATATTCTATACGTATTTCGTAGTTAGTGATAATTCGAACGAAACTTCATATACTAACGTATATCTGAGTGTTGAAAGTAAGAGATATATCGACGCAGTAGATATTTCGAAGATTAAGTTATATTCTATTGTCATAGTGCCATAGGGTCTTATCCGTTTGTATCCTAGATGATTAGGGACTGTTTGAGACCTAAATGTTAACTTGCAGACTGTATCACCACGTTGAAGTGTTTTCTGTCTTTCAGTCAACTTTTCACCTGAGTTTGCACATTAAAAGTCAGCAAAGCTCTACCCTCATATATTTTTTAAAAAAACTGAGGGAAAATTAAAGAGATTGTAACAGTTTACTAAAGCTGGTAAATTAGGAATTATAGAACTCTATGATATGAAACGATGTGTTGCGAATACAATGAAAATAAAGAGCACAGGAGGAACATTCAGAAGGTTTATCATGTCTTTCAAAACGCTTTATGTACACTTAGTTCCTCAACATTACTTTTTAGACATTTCTTGTACACATTTTGTTTACAATAGGCTAAAGGTTAATGATTTCGTGATACATTGAATTTTACATTCCTAAGAGTTGTCATCTGGCGGCGAAAATTTTAATTCGATAAATCTTGAAAATGCTGTGGCATTACAAATTTCAATGTATCCCGAAATTACCAAATATCACGAAATTACCGAATACCAAGGAATGACCAAATATCACGAAATTTGCAAATTTTACGATATTACCATCGTTTACTCTATGTACCGATAGGCTCTGGTTTACTAATTTCTGCATTAAATTTCAATACATAGCTAGAAAAGTAAAGAATTTAAGATGCTCTGCGTAGCGCAGCTCACTTGCTAGCAGCAGTAGGTTATCATCGTGATAACTCGGGTTTTATCCCCCGAGTCTACCGTCCTTTGTTCTTGTTTCCTTGACTACTATCAAAACTGCGTGTTCAAAAATTCTAACTTGTATGAAAAAATGTATAGAAAGGATTCAAATAGTAATGAAAAGTTAAAAACCGTACAAAAATTGATTAAAAAAAACGTGCATATTTTTTTACAGTGTAGGGAGAGATGATCAGAACGAAATCACCTGTTTCAGCTTTCAGCATGCTTATATTCTAGTTGGAAAGTATCAGAATAGATAAGAGGAAATGATATGTTTGAAGTTTCCTCTGATTATTTCATTCAGTTCTTCGAGAAGAATGGTGGGATTGAACATTGTCAAAGTAGAAAATCACATTTTCTCTCCCAGTCTTTCTTTTATCATAGAAACAAAATAACGAATACAAAAACTTCTAAATTGGACTTACACAACCGATTTCATATTGTTCATACATTACGAGTCATATAAATATATTTAAAAAAAAGAAAAGCTGGCTCTGCATTTGATAACCTACGATGGTTAAGGACAGGAAACTTTTGTTTGTTTGCTTTAAAAAGTATTTTTAAAGAAATAGAAAAGCTTTATGATAATGATGGTGTATGCCTGGGTAAGGTGAACCGATAGTGAATTCTCATTGCCTTTTTTCTATTGGTTGAAGGTATGTTATCGTCGTAACGACGGGACTTTTAGTTTAAGTGGTTTCCGAACCACTAGACAATGAGCCTAACTACTCGTTTGGCGCGAGACTCACAAGCAAACTCTTATATTGCAGGTAAACACTCGTTATATTTTATATTCCTAACACATTAGAACGATCATCTATATTCAATTAGCATCAAAACAGCAATCATCGGATTGATGATTTTATTACTTTTTTCTTTGCACTTTTCCAGTGATGCTACTACAGTAATAGTGTTTAACGACTATGTGGTAATGTGTGTCTGTGTGCGAGATAGAGAGAGAGAGAAAAAAAAGACGAGATCAGAGATAATTACTAATGAACGTATGGCGTCATGTGTGGTTGGATACTATGGTGACAAGGTTTCGGTGGATAATTAGGCGTTTCGTTGAAGCACTGATTGACTATCCGCGTGCGCAGTTCAAAATACTTCCAAGCCTTCCAATTCACACAGTAGTGGCAAGCGAAACTCTTGTGTGGTTGTTTGAATTCGTGCTATGGGAACGAACCTTCGTGTAGAGTCATCCGGAAACGAAAAAGGGAAGACAAGCCGAAACAATCTCATTAACGAGGAAAACAAAACAGTGATTTACTGATTGGTAGAAGAAAAAAGTAAACAGTGTTGCTGAAATAAGAGGAAGAATCAAAAAGAGGCGTGTTTAGTCAGTTCTTCCTGAAGTCTCGTTTTGCGTGTGTGTTTTTTGGGTCGACGTGCTCGCTTCTTTGCTACTACAGACGCAAGAACAAGTGAAAATGCCTTCAGTCTTTGTATCGTCGTAATCATGTCATATACGTGTCCTTTACCGTAGCGATAGCATAAGGACCAGACAGAGAAAAGACAAGCCAACACAGCACAGACAGACTCCTCCTGTTTTCGTGCTGTTGCCGCGTTTTCGTATAGACCTCCTAGTGATTCAGCAGCAGATGCGATTGGCTAGAGCGATCTGGTCACGTGTTTGCCTCATCCTTCATTACGAACTTCCTCCCCGCGGTTCTCCCCGTTGAACATGTTAGCGTGCGCCTCTATGTGACGTTTATCCTGTTTTTTTTTTCTCGACGACTATCGGGATACGGGGAACGGGGAAGAAGGTGTTGGTAAAGTGTAAGTGAAATAGCAAAACGAAGCAGGAAGGGGGAAAAAGGATCAAAAAGGAGAACGGGAGAAAGAAAGAGAAAAGAGAAAGGAATAGCGTAAACCGGGGGTTGAGGGGGGATAGAGGGGCAAGAAATATGATCCGGTGGTGAAATAGGGTGTATCCAGAACTCGGTGTGTCTAGTGTGATGTCTTGTCTAAGCTGACAGCCAGAAGTGACATCCAAGTTTTAGTGGGTGCCAGATCTTGTATACGAAAACCACGTGCTTGTTGTGTCCAGTGTGTTCGTGTGTGAGTGTGTCGTGTGATCATCAATCGAACTTGAAATATTTCAAATTATACATGTAAATAATAACAATAATAATAGTAAAAAAAATGGAGCGCATATACTGTTATCATGATATACACGTAAAAAAAGCAAGATTAGACAGCTGTATTCGTGTGTGTATTTCCAGCACGCATTGAATGGCGCATGACAGAAAGAAGGAAGGAAAAACTGAGATTGATGGAATTGATAGAAGACACTAGTCACTAATCGGAAGTGATTGTGTTGTCCATAGGAATTTCTATTCTCTATAAGAGTCCTTTCACCTCGTTGATTGTTCGTACCTTTATTGAAGCTAGTCAGCCCGTACCAAACTAATAATAGACACTTCACCTTCGCTAAGTGGACTGGTGATTTGCGAGAAACACACCTGAACATTTCCAGCGCTTGATCTTTTTATAAACTTTTTACGCCCACATGAAAGTTTGTACCATAAGCAACCATACTGGATTATTTATTTGCCCCCTCGTTGTTGTTGGTGCTATTTTAAGGAAGAAAATTGATGGACAATGTCTTAATGGATGGACAATGCTGAAACTGACAACTATTGAGATATAAGTACAGCAAAAACTGACCAGGTGCTGGGTAAGTTAAAATTCAACTTCTAGAGATGTCACGCTTGCGCGTTTCATTTGTTTTGGTTGTTAAAACTTGCACACTCCACTCCACTCCCCCTCCTTTGTCCTCATTAGTTTTTTTTCTACTGTTCTTGATTCCTTGATAGAACACACGATAAAAATTCTATTCTATTAATTAGTTTGTTAGCATGTCATGCGTT
>JAGDQP010030293.1:0-22719 GCA_022664845.1 Lepisma saccharinum | reverse complement strand
TCAAGATTATTGTACATAATTACTAGTCTATGGAATAAGGAGCGCTGCAGTATAAATAGGCGTGGTATATATCTTGTATAAGTACATCAAATCTGCCAGCTTGCGACGAAGAGGGAACGTGGAGACCAAGAACGAATAATAACTCTGGTTTTCTGGAGTAAACTTGTGATCAAACTATAATTAACCAGCTAACTCAGAAAATCCGTGTTATTTTCGTTAATGCAGTTTATATGTATTTTTTAATGTTTATGTCCGTCAAAATAATGTACATCAGCAGCATTGACCTGTTCCCAATGTTGTTAAGTCGACAAATGCTGTGCTTGTAGAAATCCCTGTCTCTGGCATCCAAAAGCTCGTTAAATCATTTTTTTTTTTTTTTTTTAGTTGGTCGAAGGTTTGGAAGTAGCGATTTGTCTTGTGTGTTTTCATGGATAAAAGCAAGTGATTGTACAATGTCGTGAGGTCTGGTAAGTAAGCTGGATGTGACAGATATGGACCACATACAGACCAAGATTGGTAGTGATTTTGCATCTCCTGATGGCGCCGAACAACTTTTCTATTGGCAAGATTTAACTGCTTTTAGCAGGTTCAACAGAAACCCATTACAGCTGATCACAGTGATTCTTCTTAGTAAAGGTTTGACTACGAGGAAGAAGCTGAAAATGAACAATACTAGCAGTTTTCTACGATACACACAGCATATCCTTCTGTAGGAGCTGAATGCTAGATTTAGATATCAAAGCAACAGGACATTTATAACAAACAATATAAACGCTTTCTGTTCTCCTACTCAACACTTATTTTCCAACACACGTTATTATAAGTCAATGAAGCTGTTTTGTGACATGAGCTCAAAGACTCAAATGAATTGTAGTTGTTTGGTGAGGTACCTACTTGGAAAGCCTTCACCTTTACCACAGTTGTTGAAAATGTGTGTGAATGGTTTCTGGTGAATCTTCGATCCTTTGAGCTTATTCGTGGCACGTTTGGCTTGAATCATCTTCAATTACGTCCTACAATTGGCCCTCATCGATAAGTGATGGCCGACAACAACGTGGAATATTTTTTTAAGGTTTCATCTCCGTTACGAAATGATTTAGGCTGTGCATTCACTCACCGGGTTTCTCCCAAATGTCATGCTTTATCTGCAACTTTTGTGCACAATTTAAATTCGTATTTTAAACCTTTAAATTTGTTAATCTGTATTTGACACTTTTACTTTCACCATCTGTTTTCCAGAGTGTAAGCGCTCAAGTAGATACGTATTATCGTGGAAACTTTTCAGACAGCCAACCATATATTAAGTTGACGTCTGCTAACCATCGTGTAAGTAGGTAACTCACTTCAATGCCATTATATATACGAACTACAGGGTTGACTTGATGTTTCAAATCTGTCAAAATCTCCGATTTCTCGATTCATGAGCTTCGCATCTAATGATAAACCTCAACAGGGTTTACGTTATATGTAGGGCTAGGATTTTAAAGAAAGTGCATCTTTTTTCTGGTAGATCAGAAACGCGTAACATTTAGTATTTATATGTTCCATGTCGTACTCAAACTTTTAAGTTCGATCTGTTAGGGCATTTTTTTTTTCATTTTTTGTCTTTATGGGTTGTATATGTCATTTTTTTTAAAATTTAGTCAGTAAGTTATTTTTTGGTTATCTTTTATCATTTTCTTCGTTCCTGAGTAGTAGTTGTACGCTACTTGTTTACGAGCCTTGATTTGCACATGGATCATTAACGAGAAAGAATTAACATGAGTAAAGAATCATATTCTTCTATTTTTATCTACTGCCCGCGATAAAATTTCAGTTTAAAATTAAAACAGTTATTGCTATTTTTTCTTAGTAAGTAAAACCTATTAAAGATAATACTGTTATTCTTTTCTACTTTTACTGCTACATCCTGACAATTTAGGTTACATGAAGCAATGAATACAAATTTCTTTTATCTTATAGGTTAAATCAAGCGTATTAAATGTCTTTTAGGTCATTTTTTAAAGTAATTTTTTGGCAATTGTTACGTCATAAATGCATATTTTTAAGGGCATTTTTTCAGCAATTTATAGGTCATCAAATTCCTAGCCCTTTTTATATGTGTTAGCAATGAACCTTATAGTTTTTATTGACAAAAATAGAAATGAATAAAATAATGTACGGTACCGGTAACTGATCCTTTAAAAAAAAAGTCGGGACATTTTCGCGTCTTAACTTCAATTTGAAAAATATTGAGACTACGAAGAAAAGGTATGAACAAAATCGGGACATCTATTAGCCTTAGGATACACTTAATATTACTATTTTATTCGACCTACAGTTTAACGTGGGATCCGACTCATTTGTGTCCCCACCCGTGTATTGTTCATTGAGTACCAAAAATGTATCTCTCGATTTGTAAAAATCACGTTGCACTTGTTTACACCTATTTAAAGTAATTGTTTCTCACATAAAGAAATTCACAGATAAAAGCTCGATCCAACAACACCATCAGTGATTCAACTACTTTATTAACATATAAATCTAAAACTAAATTGAGAGGAAAGGATTATTTATTTGAATTTGGTAGAGTCACTAGGGCCATTTATTGATTTAGGCGATAGAAGGAAAACTGGTGAAAGTCATTTTTCAATAAGGTTTATTTATGTCGAGAGAATGGAATCTACGCAGCAGTATAAAAACACTGGATTGTAAAGGAAGTCGGAAACTTTGAGGGTACCATCCAAGATTTATGTTGATTCAATGAGCACAATGGAAGTACTTGAAGGTACAATTGTTTTTATCAATATTACTATCACTTGGGGTGCTGTGTCAAGTTAGAACCCCAAACTTTGACTGGGAATTTCCCGGTATCGGTGAGGGTACAATCGAAGATATTTGTCGGTTCAATGAGTACAATGGAAGTACTTGAAAGTACGATTATTTTTATGAATAGTACAATCACTTAGGGTGCTAACTTGACATAGTACCCGAAATTTTGACCGTGAATTTACCGGTATCGGTGAGGGCACAATCGAAGATTTTTGTTGGTTCAATCAGTACAATGGAAGTACTTGGAGGAACGATCATTTTTATCAATATTTCGATTACTTTTGGTGCTGTGTCAAGTTAGAACACCAAATCTGACCAGGAATTTCCCGGTTCCGGTGAGGGTACAATCGAAAATTTTTGTTGTTTCAATGAGTACAATGGAAGTACTTGAAGGTAGAATTGTTTTATCAATATTACAATCACTTGCGGTGCTGTGCCAAGTTAGAACCCCAAATTTTGACCGGGATTTTCCCGGTATCGGTAAGGGTACACTCGAAGATATTTGTTGGGTCAATGAGTACAATGGAGGTATTTGAAAATACTATTATTTTATCGATAGTTCAATCACTTGGGGTGCTGCGTTAAGTTAGCAACCCAAACTTTGACCTAGAATTTCCCGTATCGGTGAGGGAACATTCGAAGATTTTTTTTTGCTCGATGAGTGCAATGGAAGTACTTGAAAGTACAATTATTTTTATGAATAGTACACTCACTTGGGGTGCTAACTTGACGTAGTACCGCTAGCTTCGACCAGAAATTTCCCGGTTTCGGTGAGAGTACAATCGAAATTTTGTTTGGTTCAATGAGTAGAATGGAAGTACTTGAAGGTACAATAATTTTTATCAATAGTACAATCACTTGGTTTGCTAACTTCATGTAGTTCCGCTAAATTTGACCGGGAATTTCCCGGTTTCGGTGAGGGTACAATCGTAGATTTATGTTGGTTGAATGAATAGAATGGAAGTACTTGAAGGTACAATTATTTTTATCAATAGTACAATCACTTGGGAAGCTGTGTGAATTTAGCACCCCAAACTCTGACCTGGAATTTCCCGATATCGGTGAGGGTACAATCGAAGATTTTTGTTGGTTCGATGAGTACAATGGAAATGCTAGAAGGTAAAATTATTTTTATCAATAGTACAATTACTTGGGGTATTAACTTGACGTAGTACCGCTTAGTTTGATCGGGAATTTCCCGGTTTCGGTGAGAGTAGAATGGAAGATTTTTGTTGGTTCAATGAGTACAGTGGAAGTACTTGAAAATACAATTATTTTTTATCAATAGTACAATCACTTGGGGTGCTAACTTGACGTAGTACCGCTAAATTTGACCTGGAATTTCCCGGTATCGTTGAAGGTACAATCGACAATTTTTGTTTTTTCAATGAGTACAATGGAAGTGCTTGAAGGTACAATTATTTTTATCAATAGTACAATCACTTAGGGTGTTAACTTGACGTAGCACCGCTAAGTTTGACCGGGAATTTCCCTGTTTCGGTGCGGGTACAATCGAAGATTTTTGTTGGTTCGATGAGTACAATGGAAGTACTTGAAAGTACAATTATTTTATCAATAGTACAATCACTTGGGGTGCTAACTGGACGTAGTACCCCAAACTTTGTCCGGGAATTTTCCTGTTTCGGTGAAGGTACAATCGACGATTTTTGTTGGTTCAGTGAGTACAATGGAAGTACTTGAAGGTACAATTATTTCTATGAATAGTACAATCACTTGGGGTGCTGCGTCAAGTTAGCACCCCAAACTTTGATTGGGATTTTCCCGATATCGGTAATTGTACAATCGAAGATTTTTGTTGGTTCAATAAGTACAATGGAGGTACTTGAAAGTACAAATATTTTTATCAATAGTACAATCACTTGGGGTGTCAACTTGACATACGCATCACGCGGTCTAGGCCTCTCCGTGACCACACACACACACACACACAGATATATATATATATATATATATATATATATATATATATAGAGAGAGAGAGAGAGAGAGAGAGAGAGAGATACAGTATGGGGAAATTATGCAAGTGGATGCTCCAACAACCTCACATCCGGAGATACTAGGAGATGCAGAAGATTTTGGATAGTAGCAAATAGCATTACAAGATTGTAATGGGAGACTTCAATGCGAAAGTAGGAGCCAAGCAGAGCAGTGAGACGAAAGTGGGAAACTTTGGATTTGGCAAAAGAAACAAGAGAGGAGAGAAGTTAGTGGAATTCTCAGAAACCAACAGAATGTTCATTTCCAATACATTTTTCAAGAAGGCGCCCCAGAGGAAGTGAAAATGGAAAGGCACAAATGGGACCAAAAACGAAATAGACTACGTTCTATCGAATAACAGGGCAATTCTACAAGACGTGTCTGCTCTGAACAGTTTCAAATCCTCGAGTGATTATAGGATGGTGAGATGTAAGCTGAAACTAAATACTAGACTTGAGAGAAAGAAGATTATCAGAGGAAAACCGCCACTTTTAGATCTGGAAAATCAAGAGAAAAACAGACAGACGTTCGAGAGAGAACTAAGCAACAGATTCAGCGCCTTCTAAGAGTTAGAGGATGAAGAAGACATCAATAGCAGAAATAAAATACTGACGCAGATAATAAGAGAGACAATCAAGGAAATAGCAGGCACCAGAAAGAAAAGAGAGAGTAAAATATCAGAAGAAACTAATATCGTGATGAAGAAAACAAGGGAAATGAAAGAAGAGGAAATTTACATAAAAAGCATTGAATACATAGAACTAAATAAAACCGTAAGGAAGAAAATAAGAGAGGATGTACGAAGATATAATGAAAATTTTGTTAGAAATACAATCGAGGAGAACAAGAGCTTGAAGAAAACCAAACAGCTGCTCTTGATAGGGAAAAATCAAATAATTGCAGTTAAGAGACCAGACTGGACCGTAACATGAAATAAGGAAGAAATTATAAAAAATATTTGAAAAATTCTACAGAGAATATTGTACTACTCCGAAGAAAAGCTAGGAAATAAAGACTCTGAAGAAAATGATGTAGATGTCCCAGATTTAATGAACGAAGAAGTGGATAAAGTACTTCGAGGGATGAAGAACGGAAAGTCGCAAGGAGAAGATGGACTCACAGCATAGATGTTTAAATGGGGAGGTGAAAACATGAAAGAGGAACTTGCGAAATTATTCTCAATGTGCCTGAGGAAGAGAGAAATACCCAGAAGTTGGAATAATTCTGTTATAATTTTGTTGTACAAGAAAAGGGACAAAGAAAGCGTCGAAAACTGCAGACCAACTAATTTGCTGTCAGTTCTATACAAATACCAAAGTTATTTTAAATTGTATTGAAAGGGACTTGGATTTTAACCAGGGAAGGGAACAAGCCGGATTTCATCGTGGATTTAGCACAATGGACCACATACAAACATTGAATGAAGTTATGGAAAGGACTAATGAAAATGAACTTCCACTGTGTTTGGGATTCATAGGTTTCGAGAAAGCTATCGATTCGGTCTCCTTGTCAGCAGTACTTAAATCACTTAACATCAAGGCATCGAAAATGCGTACATCAAGCTACTGCGAAACATGTATTCGACTGCCACATCTGTCATTAGACTACATCAAGAAAGTGAAAAAATTATAGTTGGAAAGGGGGTAAGGCAAGGAGATTTAATTCCCCCAAAACTGTTTTGTGCTGTTCTGGAGAGAGTGTTCCAAAATTTAAACTGGGATGAAGTTGGAATTAAAATTAATGGCGAATATCTTCATCAACTACGATTCGCTGATGATATAGTCCTGTTTGCTTCAAATGCGGAAGAACTACAAACCAGAATGGAAGAACTGAATAATGAGAGTTCGAATATAGACCTTAAAATGAATTTAAGTTAAACAAAGGTCATATACAATTAACGTACTGCAAAAAGGGAAATAAAGATTAGCAGAGAGACAATAGGCATAGTTGATGAGTATGTTTACCTCGGCCAGTTTAAAACATCGAATGCCAATTTGACTGATGAAATAAATAGAAGATGTAACGTGGCGTGGAGTTCGTTTGAAAGATTACAATTTATTTTCAAAAGTAAACTACCAATGTTTCTGAAGCGTAAAGACGGCAAAGTTTATAAACAATGTGTCTTACCTTGTGATGATGTACGGCTGTGAAACTTGGACATTGAATGCGCAAACGGCTCAAAGATTTAGAGTCACACAAAGAGCTTCGGAGAGATGCATTCTAGAAGTAACCAGGGGGGACAGGAAGACAAATGAATGGATTCGCGCACAAACAAAGATAGATGATGTAATCAAGACTGCGAAGAAGATGAAGTGGAAATGGGCCGGTCACATAGAAAGACGAACAGTTGGAAGGTGGACGACAAATGTACTACATTGGATTCCTAGAGAAACGAAACGACTGAGACGACGTCCAAATGCAAGATGGGTATATGAAGTCAAGCCTTTTTCAGGAGCTACATGGATGAGGAAAGCAGCAGACCGTGATATGTGGAAAGAAAAGATGGAGGCATTCATCGAGCAGTGGATAGAAAACAGCTGAATTTATATATATAAACATCTGGAGGTGACTCTACATGATAACGGAAGGAAAAAAGTTTGTTTCAACTCGTGTCCAGAAATTCGTAATTTATGAGTTACAGGCAACCGAAAATGGAGATTTTTGAATTTTTGGAATTGAATAGAGTCCAAACTAGTAGCCGTGGACAAAATGCGGCATATTACTGTCAAAGACTCTTACCATACTTGATTCAAATATGTACTTGTCCGGATTATCCAGTGGCGGCCCAAGGATTTCTTCTTAAGACTTATTGTATATTCCGCCATTATATGAAGTAAGTTTGTTTCTCTGAGAAACGTGTATTTGAGTAGAGGAGAGGTACAATTTTAGTAGAGGAGGGTAAGAGTCTTTGACGGTAATATGCCGCATTCGGTCTACCAGAAATATGTTGGTGTTATTCATTAACACCCTGTATATATCTATATCTATCTATATATATATATTACTTAATGACCATTTTTTTATGAAATTTTGATCAATTAAAATGACTGATAACTGACAACAGAGTTTGATCAATTAAATTACACTTAGTAATTGAAAACTGTTCATTAAAAAAAAACAAAAGGTAAGAAAAATTAAAAAACACAATTTGAACTTAGTTCAAGATAAATAGATAAAATTTTAGTGATATTCTTGTGACTCATACCTCTGCTGCAAAGAGTTTTTTTTACAGAGTTCTTACAAAATGTCTTTAATCTTTCTTCCCCTGATTTCAAGTTTCCAAACCAACAATTTTCCCTGACCAACGGCATTTAATGATATAATGATCTAGTAATAAGGAATGCCTGTAAGAGCTAAATAAAGGCTTAGTCTAATAACAGTGGATAATCAAACACACACGTAATTTAACAAAATAAATGGTATTTATTCTCTTGAATATTGAGATATCTTCAAGTTAATACATATTGCCATATAGCAATGTAAGCTCGAGACAGGCTTGCGACGCGATAGCAGCGCCATAAAACAAGTTTAGGACTTGTGCAATTTAGGACCTGTGCAATTTAGGACTTATGCAAAATCCAGAAAATTGGCTTCTCGTCTTTTAGTACTTGTGCAATTTAGGACTTCTGCAAAATACAGAGAATTCACTGCTTGCCTTTTAGGACTTCTGAAATTTAGGGCTTGAGCAATTTAGGACCTCTGAAATTTAGGACTTGTGGTGCTACCCCGGTTTCAGTAGTCTAAATCTTGTGAATAACATAGACTGTAAAGCTCAGACTAATTTTGCCAAAAGGTTTATTCAGGTTTTTCTACAGTCATAGGTCTACCAGGCAATTGGCGTGATATTACCTCTAAGTTTGTTCTTACCACATGTTTTCCCCTACTCTACTGCGGTCTGAGTCCTAGATACCTAAAGACCATAAATAAATTCAAAATTCTATTAGTAACGATAAGGTTTTAGACGATTCAGGTGTGGGGTGCAGTGGATCGATGGTAGAGATCACCAGTGGTGCTGTGGGTCGTCGGTTCGATTCCTTCTCATGTCGTGTAGATTTTGTGGTGGGTAAACATCATGTGTGCGGGTTTTCTCGGGGTTCTCCTGTTTCCTCCAACTTTCTTCATTCCACGAATTCATCCCGGCTTGAGCCAAAGTTGTCTTTAAAAATTCCGGTCAGATGAAAATGGTTCAGAAGTTTTAAAATTGTATGGTTCTGAGTTACTGACGAAAATATTTCACAAACTTACAATCACTCACTAGGAAAGAATTAAGGTTCCCGAAATGTTCAAACTTGAACAAATCGTATATAGATTAAAAAGGCAACCGTGATATCGTGACCCTGTCAACGTCCCGGAATTGTAATGACCTGCTGCCCGCCATCTTGACTGAAGTTTTTCAGAATAATACCTTAACTACACACAAAGCAGAGGATATTCCAGGATTATCTCGTTTAGAGCCGGCGTGAGCACACGAATTTATTGTGCGATAATGGGATAATGTCGAGAAAGAATTTTGACGTTCTGGGACCATCAGTTTAACGTGGAACATTTGTGTCCCCGCCGGATATCGAACCCGACACCCTTTGGACAATGAATAATGGGGAACAAAACCTCTTGTCTCTTCGAGGTTTGGTTTAGCTTGAGACACGGCTGCCTCTCTTTACGCTTAAGCTTTTAATATCATCATTATGAAACTGGGATGTGTTTCCGTTTGCTTTACTTTCTCCATTTTAAGAATTCAGTCTAGCACTTAATTGAAAGACATAGAGAAACTGATTTCAGATTTGGGTTCAGCTACCTTGATTATCGATTAAAATCTTGTAACTCTAAAGCTGGTGGTTCTTTCTCATTTTGTTCAGTTTATCCATTAAAAACTCACACTCACGCTGCCACCCCTCAATGAAACCAGTTAGAGAGAAACTATTTCAGATCTTGTTTGAGTGACTCCATTTATTGGGAAGTTCCACGGGCCCACACTCACTGTAAAGGAGCGCAAGAACTCTTTAATTCGGGCAACCTAGAACCTTTCTCTTGTGACTCAAGTTGGCATTAATAACGAAATAATATTGAAACAGAAGAGAAAGGTTCTAGGTTGCCCGAATTAAAGAGTTCTTGCGCTCCTTTACAGTGAGCGTGGGCCCGCGTTCAAATCTCGTTTCGAAACACTTAATTTTAACGCAGTGGTTCGGAGCCAATTTACCAGAATCTGTAGGAGATATCTTCAGACACTCGCAGATTAGTTAAGGATTTAATAATTTAATTAATTAATTAGGATGAGAGGAGATTGGTGGTAATATCAGTTGACTTAAACAATTCACATGTGAAGTTCACATTGCCTGCGCCGAAGACCTTAAATATGGAAGGTACAAGAGACAAAGGTAATTAATGGAATTTATCACCTGAGCTGATCCAAAATTTAGTTTGTTTTTAGTAAGAAGATTGGCAGTTCAACTTTGCCTTTCTTTTGAATTATCTATAGTTACTTTCCAACTCGAAAGTTTTAGTTAATGCATGTCATTCTTCTGATTTCTACTTGAATTGTTGAGATTATATTTTAAATGCTTTCACAGAAAGATGGATATATATGTGTAATTTTATATACTCAACAGATGTTACAAACGCACACACACACAGAGAGAGAGAGATAGAGAGAGAAAGAGAGAGAGAGAGAGAGGCAGAGAGAGAAATCAGACTGACGACTTCCATATTAAAAAGCATTTCAGAGTATTAAACTGAGAACCTGCCTTCCTTATTAAAGCACAGTTTAATCTCTTGATGTGACTCATCTACCTCACTTTTAGGGATCGTGAACTAGTTGTCTGGAACTATGATCCGATTTTGGAAATTTTCCGTTTATACCCGCATTTTCTTTTATCCGCCTCTGATTATATTTCAAGAACGTAGATCGCATGCTGTAATGACAATATTAAGAAATAACTTCAGTATGGCAAATAGCTGCAGAGAAATACACCACACACACTTATTTATTCCTATTACACGATTTACTTAAATTGTGTTTGACATTCACACACAGACATACTGTCAACATCCACCACCTCTCAAATGTTATATTTTAAACATAATAATTCTTATATCCTGAAATGATTGTATGAATACATATACAACTGATTTTTTTTTCAACGTACTTATTTTATATAGTTATTCATGCTTTTAAGAATATCATTGCATACTAACAACTTTGCCCCAAACGGGATTGGAACCGACGACCTTACGATTGGAAGTGACCCATACTCTAAAGAAACATGACCGAAATTTTAGTGTTCGAAAACAATGACACTCACATCCGTTTAAAATGCTGCTGTTTTTCTCCTTTGTCTTGTACACTCTACTATAGATGCGACAACTATGTTTGTTGTTTTTCCTTTCATTGTAAATGCTCTTTTACATATGGAAACGTAGCTTACAAAACCAGCACGTGTTCACATGTATGCATAGTTTCGAAATACTGTATCAAGGAATGTTACCGTATTCTGCACTTAATAAAATTTCAACATATTTTATTGCTCTTACAAGAAGAGAAACAAATCATCATAAATGTTTCCTAATTGCAAAGCTTCAACCTACCCTTGGGGACTCGAATCTGGCATCTTTGGTTTACTGTTTCCGAAGATACCCGAAGTTGAACTTACAGAATGTTAAGCTCAATACAGGTCTAAAATATGCGCTCAACCTTTTTCGAATAGGGTGTACTTCTTTAACACAGAAAAACTGTGTTAGTCTTTGACTGATAACATTTTTACGTATAGTTTAGCGTACAGAATTTACAGAAGCAAGCGTTTCCGAAACGCAAATCAATAGCTGAACGTAGTTACTATATTTCTGAACTTTTTGTTTCAGCTGACAGGATAGTCCAGAGGTATGGTGGTTGACATCTGAGTATTGAAACTAGGTAAAAGAGGTTCAACCTTCCTTCTTACCAAAGATCTGTTTAAAGGCAGAAGTGATCAATCGTGTAGTAACTTGAACGTCGAATCCTAATTAATATGGAAGAATCTAATCTCCTTCGGTGGGAAAGTTTGTCCTTGCAGAAAAAAGAAGACGATTTGCGTATATTGGTAGGAAGAGAAAATTACGAACAAGTCATTGACATGAAGAGTCCACTTTCCTTGTACTTCTTTATTACAGACAAACTGTAACATGTGTTACGCAGGTTTTGGAGAGTGTATTGTGTGATGCCTTCGTTAGCATATTGGCCTTTCATTCGGATGGCTCGGGTTCGATTCTCACGTGTTGCAATATTTTTCGAAAACCTGACAGCTCATTACAGAACTGAGTCGTTTGACTTCTTCTTCGGTTACAGACAAGATGCATCACTAGCTAGACTCGGAAAGAAAATAGTACGTTTGTTTGTTCTTTAGAATAATAATAAATCAATCTAGCTTCAGTGTGTTCAGTGATTTTTTCTCTCCCTCTCTTTCTTTTCAGGGCTTCGTCTCTTTCTCTCCTTCTCTTCCTCTTTGTCTGCCTCTCTTACTCATTCCTTCTCCCACATTCACCCTCTGTCTTTATATGTGTGTGTGTTTACTCTATCTCTGCGAATTATTATAAACACATGCTCAAATGTGTCGTGGGAAAAAGAGCCTAGTAGTCCCACTGGTATCGTCAGAGAACCTTTCGTTTGGTAAGCGAGCGCTGTAGCAACTGAGCTACGGCCAATCGATCCACTTCGGTCATATTGACGCGGCATTAAGGTGAAAGATGCCGATTAACAGTTGTATTTTATTTATAGGTTTTAGGCTCCTACGGATCACTCCGAGATAAAGAAGGTAGTCGGTTAGGTCCTAAATAGAAGGTACCATCCCGGTACATGCCTGGTGCGACTGGAAAATACTGGTAAACCTTAGTCCGGACAGTCAGCTGCCTATCTTCTAGACTTAGAGAAAAATCATACAGAATAAAATGATGAATAGATATTAATACTGCTGATAGTACATTGTATGCAGTAAGTAACAGACCTACCTAGTCCTACAAGCCAAAATTAAACCAAAAACTGGGAATCATGAATAAAGCAAATAGTTATTCGGTGAGCATATAACTTAAGATGCAGTTTTTTCAACAAATGCCATTTTGAATTCAGTAATGAAATGAATTAATGAAATTAGTAAATCTTAATGTGGAAATTCGATATAAGGCAGCCACTTTTAAAACATGGCCGCCATCTTGAGCCCTGAGTGCTGAAATTATTATCAATCGATTCTAGGGTTTTAACAATCCAAGAATAAATTCAAAGCATCTTGGAAATTTTAGAATCGATCAATAAATGCAAGATGGGTAATATTGACCGCCATTTTTTAAAACATGGACGCCATGTTGAATGTTAAGAATTGAAATTTTGGATGTCGCGAGCAAAATCGATTCAACGGGTGTAATGACCCACAGAAATAGAAAGCAGTTTGAAACTCTAAATCAATCAGTAAATGCAATATCGTTGATAATGGTCACTGCTTTTAAAACGCCATCTTCAACCTTCAGGACTGAAATTTTGGTTTCTGAGAATCCAATTTATTCTATGAGTCTAAAAACCTAAGAATATATAGAAATTACTCTTCAAACTTTAAAATTTATTCATCAATTCAAAATTGGTGATATTGAGCGCCATGTTTAAAACATGGCCGCCATCTTAAGTATTACAATTTTGGTTGGGGCAGATCTAATCGATTCTAATGGTCTAAGAAATCTCTGCGTACCAAACGGCTTTCTTTCATCTTGAAATGTAGTTTTCTTTCGAGTAGACCTTCGACTAATATAAGACATATGAACGATTTCTCTGCAGAGAAGCCTAGAAGGTAAGATGTGAAAGCAATCTAGGGTAAAGTGTAATGATATTTTGGATATTATTATTATTATTATTATTATTAAAATAATAATAATAATAATAATAATAATATATTATTATTATTATTATTGTTAATATTATTATTATTATTATTATTAAAATAAACAATTGCGATAGTTCTGAATTCCATTATTGTTATTAGGCCAATTTTAGCAATATTGTAAATGATCTAATGTCAATTGAATATAATATGGAAGTAAATGTTGACGAAAACGTACAAGGGTGCGTTGATAAACTTTATTGTGTTGTATTTCATAATTTTCAAACAATTGTGCGCCCGGAAAATACTCAACACCAATAACTAGCAGGAATTAAACAACAAATAACAATAATTAAACACTTTTAGCCCCATTTCATTCTGCTCCCCATAAGTTTTTATTTGAAAATCCTTTGACATAACATAAAGACTAAGCTGTAACTATATCATAAAACTATCAAGGCATCTCGTCAAGTTCTAATACATTGATTCCTTTCGCTGCGTAGGCCTGTACTTGTTCATTCAATTTCAGCATGAAAGTTGCTTCTCCAAAATCCTTATCATCACCCATGCTTTACTTCTCGGTATTTTTTCTTTTTCTTATTTCTGCCTCCATTGCTTTTCTCCTCAGACAACATAGGCATGTGAATTACCTGTTTTTCTATTACAACTGATTCTTGATTTGTGTTCGAATCATGGTAAACTTCTGCTTTTAAATTTTTATCACACTCTTTTATAGTTTCTTTACTATTTTGCTCCACATTATTCATATAAGAACCGGAATCTTCACTAACCATTTAATTTTTGTTCACCGTTTCACATGTATTTTTCGTGTGCGGATTCTTTTCTGTTAGTTTCGCAATTTCATCGAATTATTTGTAGCCTTGATAATTTTCAAACATTTTCGGTTTCTGTTACCTTTCGCATCTTTTCATCAGTTTGTGTATGTTGTGACTTGAACCATTTATTATTGGTTTGAGTGGATTTATCTTGACCTTTATTGTGTGAACCACACAATTCTTTCAATATTTGACCATATCCTTGTGATGAGTTAACCACATCACTTGGTACATCTTCTCTACCATTATTTATGTTCAGGTTCAGTTCCTGCATACCTAATAAGGTTTGATTTAATTCTAAGCTTAGAACAAATATTCTGGTTTCTTAAAAGAAAAAAAAATCCTCTGTACTCGCTCATCAAATATCTCAATTATCCTATGATCCATATCTGTCCTAATCGGAATTATACTAGGATTATTTTTCGTGAAATAGGACTGCTCTTTAGTATCTACCCACAACAAATCTTCAACATGTCAGTTATGTAAATCAGCTGGTGGCTGAATCTTATTTTCTTCACGCTAACATATTTGTAAATTAGAGGACACTTGATAAACATTCTTTCTTTTACACATGGAACTGTAGAGCCCTCTACTTGACATGACCAGCAGGTGGCGTTAAGAGCTTTATACTGGCCAAATGCGTGTTCGGAACGCCCACACGATTTGGACCACTGTTTCTTCTCAAATTTTGGAAACTCCCGACCTCTAATTGTTCCTCACATCTTCTTTACCTCGAGCTTCTAAGGCGCACACATGACCTGGTAAAGTATTTTCTTGTTTCATCACTTCGGAATCGTGTTGCACTGGCCCGTCATTTAGGGGGGGGGGGGTAGTTGCCCCCAGGAATTTTGATTGAAACTTTTTATTTCAAAATTTGCACGATAAAAAATCGTTATGTGCATCATGCACAACGCTGCGATTAAACAGATTCGATTTATTTATATTACAATGTATAGTTCAAAATAGTTTCATTCCTAACAACTATTCGCATGGAAAATACTCTGTTTTCCGTGTTTTAATTTCAGTCAATAAACAAATAGATATGATGTATGCGAATACACCTCAGTTTATTTCTGTTTTATTTTAAATTGGTCCTCGAAACTTACATATTTGTAGCAGCTAGTTTATAGAAAAGAAGACAATCATAACCTGTTTTGCTATTTTCTATTTTTCTGTTTCTATTTTACTAAAAGATTTTCATTTGTCACCCTTCATTTGCGTACTTTCGAGTTTGTACACTTGCATTTGTGTTTAGTTTACCTCTGACAGACTCTTCAAGTGAGTGCAGGTACACAAAATGTTTATTCTTTTTTCGACGAGAAAGTATTTTCATTCCAAGTTATTTATTTATTTATTTATTAACTTATTTTCCATGGCGGAGTTAAGGCCACAAATGCCTTCTCTTCCACTCAACCATGTACCGGTACATACAAATTCTAAGTAAGCAATCAACATTAATACTGGATAATTGGATAATAATTAAGAAAAAGGATAAACACTAAATTAGTACACATAACTATACAAAGAAAAAACACGTATAATCAGACACAGTACACACACACGCACACACCAGCGCACACACACACACACACACACATGTTAACATTTTATAGAAAACATAAGCCTGTTTCCAATTTATGGCTGATACTACATATGTACATACATCGATAATGATACTACTACTACTAATAATTATAACATATACAAAGATAACATATCAGAATATTTAAAAAGAGCTGTGCATTCACTCTTATCCTTTTTTTTTCTGCTTTTATTTCATCGTCCAGTGTGTAAAGACTAGGATTTTAATTGGAGCAGGTCTGTAATCGACTTCCTAAACGTTGAGATGGACTCTAGTTGTCGTGTTTCGGGCGGAAGATCATTCCAAGCTTAGACGATGGAAACAGTGAATGATTTGGAATAGGAAATAGAAGAGTGATGAGGGGCCGAGAGTAATTGGCTTTCCTTTGACCAGGTGTTACGATCGTGGTAGGAGCTAAGCGCCTGAAAGCGTTCGTGCAAGTAAGAAGGTTGTTGAAGGCGAAGTATTTTGAAGAGAAGTGTTAGTCTATGTAAGTTCCGTCTTTCATTAAGTTTTAGCATTGACAATTGTCTGTAGAAGGGAGTCAGGTGGTCTGAGTACTTGAGAAGGAAAATAAATCGAAGACAGGCATTTTGTACGTGCTGTAGTCGCCTGGCTAGTTCATCTTTGAGATTGGTTAGAATCACATCGCAATATTCCAGATGAGGGAATACCAGTAACTTAACTAGAATTGATTTGATGTGGGTGGGCAAAAAATGTTTAAGTCTAGTGAGTGTGTAGGGACGAGAATGCTTTCTTGCACATTGCATTGATGTGTGGTTTCCATTCTAGGCGCTCGTCTAGGATTACACCGAGGTTTTTGACTGTCGTAGAATAGAGTATAACAGTCTGGTTTAGACATACTGCTGGAAGATTATCCTTTTGCATGTACTGAGCTAGTTGGTTGGACGATATACGTTTACATTTAGATATTACTGGGTTAATTACTCATTTGTTTTTAGATGACCACTCGCTGATTTTTTGAAGATCCTCATTTAATTTGGAAATAGTGGTTTCTAGGTTTTGTGGGCGACATGATATATATATTTGGAAATCATCAGCGTACAAATTATATTTACAGTGTGAGAGGACAGGTGGGAGGTCAATTACATACATTCAAAATAAAAGTAGTCCCAGGACACTTCCTTGGGGTACTCCATGAGTTAGGTAGCGCAGTGAGGAATTTTTACCAGCTATACTTACGAATTGTTTCCTATCGTACAAATAGTTTTTCACCCATCTAACAGCTCCCTGCAAAAAAAAAATGAGTTAATTTCCGCAGTAAGATTTTGTGGTCAATTGACTGAAATGCCGTAGAAAAATCACGAAGCGTAAGGTAGGGGATCTCTCTTTTAGCTAGTGCCAGACATATCATCCGTGATGCATGCTAGAGCAGTAGCCGTACTGTGATACTTGCGAAATCCCGATTGAAGTGGATCCATTAAATTGTATTCTGTTAGGTGTGCCCGAATTTGGTCGCTAACAATGTATTCAAGCGCCTTTGAGAGGGAAGGATGCTGATCGGGCGAAAATCGTCCACATTTAATACGTTTTGTGTTTTGGGGAATTCTAATACTTGTGCTATTTTCCAATCAGATGGGAAAGTACCAGACATGAGGCTGAGATAGAAACATTTTAGTTATTGGATTTATAATATATGGTAGGATCCTTTTTATAAAAAAGAATAGAAATTTGATCGTTGCCTACAGCAGATGATTTTATCCTGTATATAGCTTTTTTAACTATTTCAGGGCCAATACATTCAAAGGAAAATTCATTTAGAGTATTTTGACGATTTGCGTTATTTGTATCAGATAAGTTGGATTTGACTGAATTTGTAAGTTTTATATTAGCGAAATGATTGTTGAGCTCATCTGGCGTGAATTTATTATTAATTTGTTGCTTTATTCTTTTTCCTTTAATACCCAATAAATTTAGCTTGTGCCACATTTCTCTTTGGTTAGTCGTATTCTCTATTATTTGCATCGCAAAGTTTTGTTTCGATTTTCTAACTAACTGAGTGCATTTGTTTCGTAAGATCCGAAATGTTTCGAAGTGGTTCTGCACATTTTCATTGTTTTTTTTCGGGCTCTTATGTACCTTCTGTAGGCAGCATCCCGTGCAGACATAAGATTACGGATCTGTTCGGTTATCCAAGGACATGGGGGGGGGGGGAGACACGTCTAGTGAGGAGAGGAGTGTGTTTGTTTAGTATATTCATTAATGAATCGTTTAGAAATTGTAACTGGTACTCTGTTGAGGGACTATTATACATTAGATTCCAGGGTACATTTGATACGTCAGCACGTAAAGCAGCGTCATTAATTTTAGAGAAGTCTCTATAGGTTATTAATTTTGACATGTGTTTACTTTCGAATCTTAGAGAGTGGCAAGCGAATATCATATCATGGCGTGATATTCCCGGAATAGAAAGTTGCCCGTGATGGCGAATTTTCTGAATGTTTTTAGTCAAAATCAAGTCTAAGAGGGTCGCAGAAGTAGTGTGAAAGGTGGGGTTTAAGGGACATATAGAGAGACCTAGAGAGGATATGATATCATGAAAATTTTCGCTTTCTTTTTTCAAAGATGTCATATCAACATTCATATCACCAAGGATCATAAAATGGCAAAAACTGTGAGATTTCATCTTCAAAGTTTTGGAAGTTATCCCGGGGAGGGTCTGTAGATCACGCTGATTAGAACAGATTGGTTGCGGATCCGACATTCTAATATAATGTACTCTGAGACATAGTCATATTCAGGCGACGACATAGCGAGAATTTTTGATTCGATTTGTTCATTGATGTATATCGCAACTCCGGCTGCTCCTTTAAGAATCCTATCATTTCTAATTAAATTAAACCTGGGTATATGATAAAGATCGTCACTTAAAGTTGGCTTGGCCCAAGTTTCGCTAACGAGAATGAAATGTAGGTTACTTTGTGGGAGGATTAATTCTTGAAACTCGTGAAATGTACTCAGGAGAGATTGTGTGTTTAAGTGAATGACATTCAGTGAATGGCCCTGAGGAACTCTCTCGAGTTCGGTTTTTAACAATAGCGCGATGGTTGAAAAAGTTGCCGGGGTGGAAGAAGGCAAAAAAGGTCACTACCCCCGCATGGTGAAACTGGAATTTGTGGGAGTGCTTGGAAGGCTTCTCGAGTCGGTGTTGCAACCTCTGTTTCTATATCCGTATTATTCATATACTACATAACAATGAAATAATAGAGAGAGAAAGTGAATTTTGGGTTATATACAAACTTACCATCACTCGACGATGAAATGTATTTACTCGATACAAGGTTTTTGATGTAACACACTATCCTGGAATATAGTTTTTTACTATCTTGGAAGAGTATAACCTGGAACACATACACGAGAGGGATTGATATTTTTGAATATACAGCCCTCGTAATAAATGATAACTGGCACACGCTATTAGTCATATATAATAACTCACACACACACCAACATACACACCAACACAAACACACAAATACACACGTAGTGATGTCACACTGTTTTGAAGTCATTCCTTGTAGAGTAAATAGAAGGAGATGCTTCTTGGTTTTCTTCACAGTATCTCATGGCTTCACTTCCTTTCCTGTATGATATCTTGCAGTTCACGTTCATTTGTTATAACACGTTTTGTATTTCCAATTAAACCAAAAATACGTCCGTCAAGAGACCACGAATTCCTTTGTCCATAGCGTTCTTTCACTTGCTGAAGTAGTTTCAGCCGTTTTGCTGTCAGGGATTCGGTTAATAGAATACCTATGTTTTTCAGTTTCCTCTTCGCTCGCCATATTACATCCCTATCACGGTATGCAACAAAGCGAATGATTATAACCCGCTTACTTGTTGTACCATCTGAGCTGCTGTCCTGTTTCTCTCCCGAACACCAAGGCGATGAGCACGATCAATTTTGTCTGGAGGGAGATCTATACCCAGTTTGTCACGAAACACACCAAACACAGTCTTCATCAGATCTTCTCTTGCAACTTCTTTCACTCCATGTAGAATGAGGCAGTTGCGCCTACTATATTGTTCGAGTTCGTCCAGGGACTCCTCTTGTTTCTGCAGGCTGAGGGTGAAAGTTGCTAAATCGTCAATTAATTGAGACAGTTCCTTCTTATGTATCAATTTACAAAGTTATAGTGTACACAGTTATAGTATACGCAGTGAAAGATCTTGAGTAATTCTCTGATTTATGTTTTTGCACTGAGAGTAGCATGTTCTCTTCTCTCTAGAGCGAGTATTAAAAGAATGAATATCACTGAGAAATGTGAATCTGGATGGCAAGTACGATGGTTGTTTCGTTGTGACTAATTTGTAAAGTAAATTTAGAGCATGTTGACGATGTCTTACCCGAAAATTCAACCAGCCTAATTTATTATAATATCGCGATAAATGGTCGAAGTACTTTGTGCTAAAGACGAAGCAGACGCAGGCATTCTGTATGTAAGCGTCTTGCCAGGTCTTCAGTAAGGTCGATGTAAGCAGCATCACAGTAATTAATCCACTTGTGATATTACAAGGGATTACACTAAAGTGGCTTTGATGGACTCGGGAAGGAATTTTTTTAAGCGGGAAAGAGAGTGTAATGCGACATAGGTTTTTCTGTAAAGATTGTTCACATGTTCTGTCCAGATTAAGTGTTTGTTTATACATACATACTTTTCCATTTGTCAGTTAGAGATCGGAATACCCATTCACGGAGAATATTTCGCTTATGTACGAAAATATGCGATGAACATGGAGGCAGCAAACACTTGATTAGCATTGCCAGTATGGTTAATTTAAGAAAACGTTTTCTCTTTTTGCGTATGTGCGCAAATCACACTTACACTATACACTGACACACTTCAATTACGTAAAACAAATTATTCGGTGCTTTTTAAGGATCTCGGCGATAGCTGCAAATCATGACATCTCCGAAACATTAGCGTATATTTCAAGAGACTTTTAAGTGTGTGCAACTGGTCTGATTCTTGGAAATGATTATAATGACATTGCTTATATGTTCTGGGAAGCCCTTTCCCTTCTGCTGTTCCTGCCCTCTCCAGTCACTTTCAATCTAGCTGCAAAAAGTTTGTACAGTAATATATTATTTCAGTACATCTGGAACTTCTAGGTTATTTTCGCCTCTCTTTTCTATTACTAGTTCTTCATCAGAGTACTTAATTTTTCTTTAGGTTTCTTCAAATCTGTTTATAATTACTGGTTACCTTCCCATCGGGTTCTTCAACCGCCAGCTTTTGTTTTTTTCCCCAGCTCAAGAACTATTGTTTTATTTTCTTGAAGCTCTGTTTTCAGTGGTTTCTTTACTAATCATATTTGTGTTGTATTTTCGTACATTCTTTCTTAAGGTTTTATTTATTTCTATGTATTCAATTCTAGTTATGGTATTTTCCCTAATTTTTATTTCCCCTTATTCTTCAAAAGTTTTGTTTCTTCCGAGATTGTACTCTCCTTTCTAATGGCTGCTATTTCTTTTGCTGTCTCTCGTATTATCCTAGTCAGTACGTTATTTCTGTAATTGATATCCCTTTATTCTTCTATCTCTTTCTACGCGCTGACTACGTTGATTAGTTCTATATCGGATTTCTGTCTGCTTTTCCCTTGTTTATTAAAAATCTAAAAAATGGCTGCTTTCTTCAGATGACCTTCTTCTCTAACCTAGTGTTTATTTCAAACTCCCATTTCGCTGTCCTACGATCACTCGAGATTTTGAAACTGTTCACATTATACACGTCTTCAGTCCTTGAGAAATTTCCCTGTTATTTGAGAGAATATAATCTATTTTGTTTTAAGGTGCATTTGAGCCTTTCCATGTTCACTTTCTCTGAGTTTTCTTCTTAAAACATGCACTCAAAATGAATCATTTATTAGGTTCTGAAAATTTCATTAATCTCTCTTTACTCTCCTCGTTCTACTCTGTTGTTTCTTTTACCAAATCCAAACCTACCCACTTTCGTATCACTGCTCCGCTTAGTCCTTGCTTTTGCATTGAAGTATCCAATTGCTATCTTATAATGCAATTTACAGTTATCCAAAATCTTCTGTGTATCCCGGTATATATCTTCGAATTCTATTGCCAAGATTCGCATCCTACAACCACCTCAAACCTGCAAACTGTCTCCATCACTTCTTGTGTACATAATCCCCTTCGTCAGACTAAATAAATATGTATGATCGGTACAGCCTTCTACATCGTTCAACTTACTCGCCCTTAAGTCCCTTAGAGTCTCCCGAGCACTACATTAATTGTATAACTACCAAATACATTGTGAGTGGTACCAAATACTACCATATATGCATACCGAAGGATCGATCTGCACTAAATTTTTCACGGCTGCTTATTACACCATAACAGATTCCAACGTACTGGGGTTGTTACAAAGTAAGATCCCCTAATTAATATATAATTTTATATTCCAGATATTAAGATGCTTCTTGGCTGGGTAAAAAGAAGCTGCTGCATTGATTTTAAGGAATGAAACCTTGATATATAGAAAATCTCTTACGGGTGCCAAGAAATATAAGCCATCGGGAGGGATTTTACATTCTCTCGTTGCAAGTTATTGGGTACGTGTCAAGGGATCAGGGAATTTGCAAATATTTTTAGCATATCTCAATGTACGGAATTATAGCATAT
>JAGDQP010030292.1:0-12732 GCA_022664845.1 Lepisma saccharinum | reverse complement strand
GTGCAGTGGAAGCAATAAAATGTTTATATTTTCTGGTATTGTTTTTGAAGATCGGTCTGAAGCAAAGTTGCTTAAAGGTAATAAACAAACTGAAATAAAGTTACAAAAATCACATTTTCCACATTCCTCTAATGGCAAAAAGAAAGGGACATTTAATCACATTTCGTAGCCCAGTTGGTAGAGTGCTGGCGGAAGGTCCGGGGCTAGTTCTCAGCGGTCAAAAATCCTGACTAAGATATTTAAAGGATTTTTCCTCAATCATGTCAGGTTAATGCCCGGATGGTACCTTCGAAGACTTGCCCGACTTCCTTCCTACATCCTGTCTGCAGCCACGGCCTGAACCAGTTGTCTGAAGACCGTAAAGGACGTTGAAATTCAAAGGTTTATTTGTATTTAACGAAGTTGTATGCAAATTCTTATGTAAGACAGGTGATTGAAACAAACATATATCTCTCCCATGGCGGTTTCCCTTAGTTTTCTTCCTTTGTATTAAAATTATGTTTATAATTGAGTCATTCAGTGATAGAGGGAGCTTATCCAGAAAGTCGTGATTACTATTTACTTTCGTTTGCTTGATCTCTGTCTCCAATTTGATTATCACTATTTGTTGTCGGATTGACCGTGGAAACTCCTGGTTCAATCCGACCACAAATATTGATAATCAAATTACAGGCAGAGATCAGGCAAACGAAAGTAAATAGTAATCACGACTTTTTTGGCTTTCTGGATTAGCTCCCTTTATTACTGAATGACTAAATTTAGTATAAAACTGTCAGAATGTTTCTGAAATATGGTGAAACAACATTTATAATATTTTAACCGTCGGCTGCCTGAAACAACTTTATGTATATATTAAAATCAGCTAATCATCAGGTGTAGAAAACTTAATGAAGATACTAGTTGTTCGCAGGTTTCCCAAGTACTGAAATAACCTCGGAAAATTCATTCTGCAAGTTTCCTATATTTGTAACAGTTATTTTCATTACAAATCAGGCACTCAATTCACATACTTTTTTATAGATGATTTATTAAGTATTACCACAGAGGCAATATAATATACAGAGAAGCAACCTGAATGTCTGGATATTTTCCTTCTGACTTCGTGAACTTTCTTCCGTCGCTAGAAGATGTCTCTCCATTCACTAAGCTCATTTACTTAAAGACACTGGTAAATAGAAGTTCTGTGATAGGTTCAGAAAGTTAAGAAATTGCTAGCTGAAATACGGCAGTACGATCCAATCATAAGCTTTAATTGATCAGGATGCTGAAGAAAGTAAGAATGAAGCTAGAGACCTCTACCAGCGAGGTAAGAAACTTCTTCAAAGCCAGAAAGAAATGCACCCATATTTTTAACTGCTGGCTAATTTTCTGTATCGTTTCAAGTTTTAGCACTAAAATACGCCATAAAAATCGTGACTTAAACTATGCTTTCCTTGAGTTTCAGCAGGTGAATGCCAATATCGTACTCACTCAATACCCTGGTTGTTACTTTCCCCTTCCCTGTTTTCAAAAGACTGCTTGCCGAAGTTACCTCATTTGAAGGCATGGCTTTAATATGGTTGATACTGCATATAGTTCCTTATAATTTTCATTTCAAATAAGTTTTGTGTCAATGAAATCATCGAATTCTTAAGTGTGATTTATTATTTCATTTCTTCCCGTTTGAAATATGTTAATTTTATCATTGCACTTAATAATTCTTGCTGTGAGTTTTTAGATTGTTAGGTTTACAAAAGACTGTAGCAAACCAAGAAGAAACTATTTTTCCTGAAGAGGACGACGAACGAAGAAACGAATCAGGAACAGGTTTTCCCCTTTAAAAAGAAGACGTTCTATTGTGGCTCTGAGTTAATTTTACCATAACCACTTGATGTTGGAAGTGATGAAAGAATCTTATTAAAATGCAAATATTTGAAGTCGTTGCTGTGAAGAGAAAGTTAAACTCAAGCTATTAACGCCCACATTAACTTACTGATTATGAGACAGCTCTAAAACGCTGCCGGCAGACTTATTAATTCAAAGGAATCCAGTTACTGAATGACTTAATCAAAAATGTATTGTTTTTTCCAAATTCGTTACCACATGAACTTGGATGTAAACGCGTCTAAAATGTCTGGCAACTTGTACTGAATTCTTAAACTAGGAAAAGAATATTTAATGAACTTTATGATCTTTACTTCTTCATGACGCTGTAGACCAGTGGCTTTCAACCCTTCTTCGTTTTGCAATAACCCGTCACAATCTTCGTGGGTACCTAAAAGATCAGAAACTTCGAAATTCCGCTTGCAGGGCGCGTAGTACTGTTGTTTCCGGATCGACACTGATCATGTAAGCATATTCAAGCCCTGCTGTGAAAGTGATTGAAATTTTATACGATTTCCTTAGATTTCAGCAGGCGAATGGTACTATCGTACGTTGTCAAAGGCCCTGGTTGCTATTTTCTTTTTCCCTGTTTCCAGAAGACTGCTTGCCGAGGGACGTCATCCCACAGATATGCGAGAACTTGGGCAAGACCTCTGGGTCTGGTTCTTAAACGTATCTTTAAAATGAACATAAATAAATGTACAATATAGACTTAGGGGCTCCAATGACAGCATGTTTATAGTAAAGTGAAAAATATGGGTATCGAAACTGAAAGAACAATTTTAACCCTTCAAGCCGGTTTGCCGTATAAAATAAACGCGACAGAAACCAACTATTTGTGGAGGTTTGCCATACGGCGTACGCAAGATGTAATACTTTTGTAATGTCGCGTTCTCTGCCATCTATAGTAATTAAACATATTCAGCCACTAGATGTGGCTTGTCTTACTGCCATCTGTTATTAGTTTCGTCAACTTCATGTAAAGAAGTACATTTTTTCTGCTATGGAAAAATATAATCTTTAGGTATTTAAAATTATCGCAACAGGCAAAGGCTGACGAGAAATTTGTCTTTAAATTCCGTATTGACGGGTGAAATTCGTAAAAGAAAATAGTGAAAATCCATGTGGAATAGGTCTAATTTCATATAAGTGCATAGAATATAAAAATACCGTATAAAAAGGTTGTGACGTCAACTAGATTGAAAACGGCAGAACAAATCGAGGTCGCTTAATCTAAATCTGAAGTAAGTTTCTCTCCATCGGCTTTCGTTTAAACGCTCGTGTTTGTTACAAACTTGTTATTCATAGAGGCCCTAGTGCGCAAATACCACAAACGACGGTAGTAGCTTCACTAGATAACCATTCATCCCATAAATCAAAGTTTTTTAAATTCAAATTTGAAGTTAGTTTGTTTCTACCGGAGTTAATTTTTGATAAGGAAGAAGCTGGCAGTAGCGTTTACTGCCCTGTAATGAAAAGGTTTCGGGTCCGATTCCTGGTGGGGACATAAGCGGTTCGGAGCTACATGTTAAAGTGCTAGTCATGTCCTTAGAATATCATGATGATCATCTGGTGGAAAGCAGTGGAAAACTTCCATCGGTTCACGTTGCCCAAAGACCTTCTGGTGATAGACCTGCCTTCGGACAGAACACTAAGCTTCAGCATTCAAATAAAAAAAAAAATACTTGCAACAGTAGCATCACCAAACTCAAAACGCCGCATAAATCGGGAACTGAACAAAAGTAACATGCCTTCAAAGGAACATTTTCTTGTTTCGTTGTTGTGATTAGTTACATCGCAAAATTTAGCCGCAGAGTTTGGAATGGCACTGTTTAGTGCAAAAAGTGACGGATTCACTGCATTTCTAGCAAAAGAATTGATAAAAACGATAACTGTCAGAGACGATATGTGTTCTACTCTCGCTCCCGCCAATTTTATTATCTTTTCTAGCCTACTAAAATAATGTATTTATTACCCGCTATCTCGGGTGGAGAATCGTAAGTAGAAAAAAGTGTTCAAACAGTAATCGAGAACTGACTAAAAGACTGACTTGAGGGTTGCAATAGAAGTGCACTGCGATATATTTACAGCGTGCCTATAGCCCTTCTATCGACGCACGTAATGGTTCCCTGTGAGCCTGACTTCTACGCAGTGTAGCAATTATATCTACGTATGTTGACCTGTCCGGATTTTCACACAGTCTAGCGCTTCATTAAACATAGAAGGAAGTGAACGGGCTTCAAATTCGGAATCAGCAACATTCACACAGTATTTAGCCCTTATTAATGTGATTCATTGATATCCCGATGAGATCCGTGTATAAAACATGTATCATTACATGATGATATCAAAAGAAATGAATAATTGTGGGTATATACTGTTGAACCAAACTCCTATTGTAGCAGACAAGAGTGTAATCATAAGGAAGTTGAAAGTACCGTAGCGGAAACGTTCTTGCCATAGAAAGTTCGAGATATGTTTTTAACAACCTAATCTTTGATAAGAAGTTCCCCCAGTACATGCCATTTATATTGTATGAATTTTGATTCATTTACCTGAAATATATAACAATCGAGAATGATTTTGACACTTTACAATGACTATGCGCCGAAATCTTATTGTTATGGGTCAAACGTAGCAACTCACCTGAAAACAGCTCATCTCATAACCGGATCCGATCCAGGTGCTGTCTGTTTTAACTAACATTTCCTTCGATTGTCCTCAGACATGCATGCGACTATCATTTCCTTATTCAGATGACAATTGTTATCTTCTTTTGCCACAAATTAACTTCATGATGGATTGCAACTTCAAAATGATTTTGAACATCATAGGATAAAGTTTCAAGTATTTATTATATCTTTTTGATCTTAGTTTGTTGTTTCTGCATCTTCATGTATATTACCTGAATGCAAAGAGAAAAGATTGACTTCCGATGTCAATGCGAAAAGAAAATACTCCGTTGTCGACAGCGTGAGAGAGAATGGGGATAAAAAGGGAGAGGAAGATAGATAAAGAAAAAGAAAGACATAGAAATGTAGACAAACAGATAGATAGACGGATAAATAACACAAAGAAAGATCGAAGAAAGTGAATTTGAAAAACTCCGAAAACATGCACCAAATTAAAGTAGGTTCCCTGGAGGTATCTCCAGTGTAAAACGAGTGACATCCACACAAATCAATTCATGGTTGTTCATGACAATACTCTAAACCCATAGAAAATGCAGCAGAAGGAAGAGCACATGTATACGACCGACACGAAAAACTTCTGATGGAGATGTTCTTGAAATGAAAGATTGTTAGGGAAATTAAATGAGTTGTCTTGCCAATTTAAAATTCTCTCTTCATTATTTTTTTCCCTTTAATTACCACTTCTTTCAATTGCAAATGCATGGTTGACTTCAAATTCTTAGAATTCCTGGTCCAAAATTTTCCTTTCTTTAAAGAATGAAAAGGAAAGTTCTCTGTGAAGCCATATATATGTTATTCCAATACGCATTCTCTTAATTACCCCCCTTCACTACTAATTTTTGTTACCCTTGTAATTTCTTCGTTATTTTTATCTATTACATTTGACACTGGTCACGATATATTATATTATATCTTATTTTCACCCATAAAAGTATATTATTATGAGAGACAAAGTAATTTTTAGGGTGGGCTCCTAGCCCCACGGTTCAGTCTCTCTTCCCATTGTCTCTGGTAGACCAGTAACTTTCGTCAATACCCTGTAATCATGAGATTCTGAGTTTAATTCTCGGCAGGAAACGTTAAACATAGTACCGAGCGCCATGACTCAGTAGTAGAGCGTTGGTTTAGCATTCGGGAAGCTGGGGGGTTTAATTCCAGAGGCCGACCATGGTGACAAAGTTTTTTTTTTTTTTAGAATTTTTCCTCAGTCACACCAAACAAATACCGGGAAGGTACCTTCAACTTAGGCCCTGGTCGACATCAGTCTACTTCCTTTGAACCCTCTCCTATCCAGGCCTCAACTTTAGACACCTAAAAGCCATAAATAAAATTCAATTCAAATCAATCGAAATATTCAGGTGTTGATGATTTTTATCCAATTGCAGGAAATGATAAACTACTTTATGTACACACAGAAAAATAGTTAGTTAAAATGGAGAGAAATTTAGTCATTTTTGAATAAATCATCCACTGGTTTAAACGCCGATTAATTTTGTGTCAATTTTGAGAAGGGCATTTGACTAAATAAATACTAAAAAATGACTCGGTATATGTTCAGATCTGCGTGCGAATGTTTATTCAAATAAGACTGGGAATGTAAGCAAAACTACTGGGAGTAGTAGTTAAAAATGAGTAAGATTTCGTCAAAACTGCACTAAAAAGATATTGTAATATTAACGATACTATCGTAAACGTGACGATAAAATGTGGTTATTTTGCAAACAATACTTTTTATAGTTGTATTTACAAAACATGTAGGTCCCCGCAGGGGTGGACTGGCCAGGGCCGCTAGGCCGCTCAGAAAAAAGTTAATGAAAACAATAAAGTAAGAAAGAGAGAAAAGCTAAAACAGAAGAAAGCTAAATAATTCGGTAGATCACTGGTTATTATGCTGCCAACACACGCCCCTCATCCATCCTTCCATCAGTAAGTTAACTTCTTCATTAGGGCCCTTTTGTTACTGGATTTGTGGCTAGGCCCATCTTTCACTATGGTCTTTTATTATTGGAAACTGTGATTTACTTTTTTCATTATGTTGGGCAGTTGGGGCCCTGGGCTCTTTTTCTTTATGTTGGGCAGTTGGGGCCCTTTCATCGTTGAAGACTGGGGCCTGATTTGTAGCTGGGCATATATTTAACCACAGGCTGATGGGGCCTTTAAGATGTTAACACATCTTGTAGGTCTAAATTTGATAACTCAAAAATGGAAAATACGCATTTTAAAAAATGTATTTACTTTTGCCTAGTCCAAATAAAAAAAATCATTTAGAACAGAAAACATGCTTCGTTTTTTGGAATTACCCGCTGGAGCTTAGGCTACAGTGTTGACATGGAATTTTTTCGCCAGCATAAATACCATAATTCTATCCATCTCTGGAATAAAAGTGTTCTATCATAATCATGTCCAGTAGGCGATAATGCCAATAAAGTAAGAGATTGAAAATAATGGTGTAGGTAATTACTACAGTAGACGCAAAATAACGTGATTGCTAATCAGAAGACAATGCACGACGTTTTAGAGTAGGGCCTGCTCAGAATAGACGTAGCCCTGCAGTGAGCAATGCATCTTCCTTAGCGGCCAAGTTATTATTTTTGCGTCTACTGTATGAAGTTGATTCACGTTATGTCACAGAGGTGTTTTGATCACGTGGTGCCGGTAAAAACATCCAAGATACATCAGCAGCATTTGTAGAGGGTTATACAGGCTACCTTAGACAATGTAAACAAATGACGTCATTGTAGTCTCAGTGAAATTTTTCAGGAACTCTGCAATTCATCATCTGAACTGAAAAGAATCTTAACTTTTTAAAATTATTAGTTATTTAGTGTTTCAGCAGTGTTTTACATTTTCAGTAAAACTGTGTTCATTCCACAGTCAAAAGCTATTATTAGTTGTTTAGTGTTTCAATTTTCAGTTAGCTGTTCTGTTCATTCCACAGTAAAAAGTTATTGGCTCTTATCTGTTTAGTGTTTCAGTTACTATATGGAAATACAATAATAATTATAAAGTATTCTCTCGAGAGTTTATATTTCTGGAAATCCTGTGCTTTGCTGTTTGATTAAAACTTGCTGTGACATCAAATTGCCAATGACCAATGATAAATCATAGCTTGCAAAAACTACCAAGTAATAACAAATTTACAACTGCATAACGTGATGGCTCATCGCAGATGTTCATTGTACGCTATTTTAAAAATTGGTGTAATAGTCTGAGCGCCCTCCTTGTTAACCGCGGCCTAGGCCCTAATATACCCAGTCCGCCCCTGGGTCCCCGTTCCATGAGTGTGTTTGAACTAGAATGTTCAGCTCCTTAAGTAGTAAAGTGTTGTCCGAAGTAGTAGTAGTAGTAGTATTGTTGGACAGGACGATCATCGTCGTCCTGTCAACGCAGACGGTTGTGCCGTCTCTTCGTTATTGTTTTATTGTAATCTATATTTTAAATAATTGTTGCTGGTCTAAGTGATGTTATATTGATATAGATATAATGGTGGGGCTAGTGTATTTGGATCTTGTGCGTTCTCTTTCTATAAGGTAGGATAAATAGTTGCTATATGCTCGGGTGGTGGGTATCTGTTAATAACCTGAAGTGTTAAGGCCTGATCATTTTCGTTAATCGTACGGTACATTTCTAGTAGGTGATGGAGTGGTGGATGATGATAGCGTGGTTGGATGTCTTGTTGTGCATCTATGTGGATTGTGTCCAGGAGTGTTGGGTGAGCCGTAGTCCAGCGTTTTGTTATATATTTTAGTCGTAATGTTTCCAGGTGGGTTTTGATTTCCGGGAACGTAAGGCGATCATACAGAAGATGTGTGGGACTTGGTAGTTTGATGTGGTATACCAGCCTTAGAGCGTGTCTCTCCCATATCTGTAGCCTTTTGTAGACGTCTTCGCTGGCTGTCATCCAGGCGATATGACCATATGTAAGACATGGTCGCAAGAATATTTTGTACGTATGGAGGATGGTGTCTGGTTTTAAGCCCCCGGTAGTGCCTGTTAGCCGCTTCAGTAGTATTAGTCGGTTATTTGCCGCTTTGTTGAGATTGCTGATGTGAGGTTTCCAATTTAGCTTAGTGTCGAAAATGACTCCGAGGTACTTCGCTGATGTTGTCGCTCTTATAGGTGTGTGGCTGACATGGAGGTCAAGCTTGGTGAGATTTCGACGGACTCTTGTTTTTGATTTTGTTTGCTGTATTACCAGTGACTGGGTTTTGAGAGCGTTTATGGTGAGACGCCACCTAAGACACCATGTGTGAAATTTATCTATAGCTGTTTGGAGCAGACGGTTGATGTGTTGGATAGTGTTGGCACAGGCAAGGAAGGCTGTATCGTCGGCAAATGTAAAGGTATGTACTGGAGAAGGTGGTATTGGCATGTCAGCTACATATAGGATATACAATAGAGGTGAGAGAGCAGAACCCTGAGGCACCCCAATATATGGAAATATTGCATGTGATAGACTATTGTTGATGGCAACATATGCCATACGGTTTGAGAGGAAGTGGTAGATTAGCCGTATATATGCTGGTGAAAGATTGAATTTGTACAGCTTATACGTATATCAGGCCAGCATGTCAGACACGGTCAAATACCTTTTCCAGGTCAAAAAGTAGCAGACAGGGTGGCTTATTAGTGTTATACTGGTTTGTTAGTATTGTTGTTAATCGTAGTAGGTTGTCATCGATGCTGTGATTGGGTCGGAAGCCTGTCTGGTGGTAAGGCAGTATATCGTATTTGCTGAGATGAATATGTAGTCTGCGTACCAGTATGCGTTCTAGTATTTTACTGAAGGTAGGAGTGAGTTGTATTGGTCTATATGATTTGGTGTCTGTCTTATCTTTGTTGGGTTTCGGAAACATGAGTACTTTTGATAGCTTCCATTCTACGGGGTAACATCCAGTGCGTAGAATGAAATTATAGATGGTGGCTAGAAGCTGTAGTAAAATGAACGGTGCCTCTTTGATGTGGCGGTATGTAATGCTATCGAAACCTGGAGCTGTGTTCTTCCTATTGTTTGTGACTTCTGTGATGTCTTGTGTGGTGATTGGAGTTGTTAATGGCTGGTTGTGGTCGATAGTATGCTCGACGCTTATTGTCAGGTCGGTTTTATGTGGATCAATCTTGCGTTCAATATTTCTGGAGAATTCTGTTATTGCACAATGAGACGATTCAGGAGTGAATACTGTTTGTAGGCTGTCAGCAAATATGTTTGCCTTCTCTATGTCAGAATGTGGAGCTGAGTTGTCTGTCAGAATTGGGTATGTAGTCGAGGTAGACTTGCTTATTAGTTTATAGAAGTGTCTCCAGAATTTTGAGGGATTTCTTTCTCCTTCCAAGTTATTTGTAGTTCTGATCCACATGCGCTGTTTGTATGCCCGAATGTAGTTTTGCACCATACGTAAATACTGTCTGTGAAGGCGCAACGCTTCAAGTGACTTTGTGCGTATATATTCTCGGTATACTTTCCGTGATAATTGAATTATATTTAGATATTGTGGTGTTGTCCGAATAGCTGGTGCTACTCGTAACGAAGTCTCACATTAATATATGCTGGAATGCATAGTCATGTGCCATTCTTTCTAAAATACTTGAAGCAATTTATTTAAATGTATGTCAGTGTATAAAAACAATAGTCCTACGGTAAAGTATAACCCGATTGTATAAAAGCCACAAACCTCCAGTGTTTAAGATTTTCTTTTTTTTTTAAATAATGTTCTGCCATCTGTTGACCACAAATATAAACAGAAAATAAAATATTACATAACGTAATATAAACATGCGTAAATATCTTCACACATTTAAATATTAATGTTATTATATTGACCGTCATCATCATCATCAAAATTATCATCAGGAACTCATTATAAAGGTCAAGATTGGTGCTTTTGCACTAACTTTGTATTTTTGTATGCTTTTTCTTTTTGTCAAGTTTTTATTTGGTTGACATGTCAATCCGCATCCATTAAAATAATAAAGAATCTTCATGCTATGTGACTAGATCCATGTTTCAAATTTGACTAGGCAAGACTACATGCAAGTAGTCATACACAACAACTTGTTTAATCACTTTTGACTAAAAACGGGTGTGACTAAATGCATGTAGTCATTTTTGATGAAACCATTTTCCTCTCTGTACTTTGTCTAGATAGCTTCTGATCAAAGGCATGCCTCGCCACGAAACACCGAAAACCATAATGAAGTTAAAGACCATACATATTATATCTATATAAGAACTAGGACTGTCTACAGGAAACTAATATACCGGTAGTTCACAATTTTGACAAGTACTTTATCCTCCATGAGCTGACTTGCGAAAGTGATTAAACTAATTTATTTATTTCTGCATATGAAATAAATTCCTCTCTAGCATGTGAATTGGTTATCAGGACGCAGCCAATACTTTTTCAAGAACACCTTAAGCACCTCTCTACACCTGATGGTTTCTGAGTTTTAATTTCTAGACGCGAACAGACGGACAGATGGACAGACAGCGGACGTACTAAGCCGGATAATAAAGCCCTATTTCTATAGCTTTCCTTCAATGGACGTACAAGTTGGAAGGGAGTGAAATTTTCTGTAGCAACGCTCTAAATGTGTGAAAAGAATGATAATCGTGAATATGTGTAGACGTGTAGCGACCATTTTGTATTTTGGTCACCATCTTGGAAAAGCTAGCCTACTAAGATTGGCAACAACTTGTTTCGACCTTCATAGATCCTATTTTATCTCCTTGTAAAGTTGCGTTTTGTGTGGCGAGGTGAGGACAAAACGCTCTGGGCTAATGGACTAGTTCGGTTTGTTTAAATTCATCATTTTCATGTTTAGAAAAGCCTGTGACAATCATATAAATGATCCGCAAATAAAGAAGATATCATTGAATTTTTACTCAGATCGAACGGATGATGATGAGTGAATTGGTGAAATAAAGAAAGTGGGAAGAAATGAAAGAAACTCGAGAAAACCCACGAACACGGTGATTGACCACCACATGACAGGAGCTGGCATCGAACTGGGGACACCACGCACCAGAGGTGAGCGCTCTACCACTAAGCCACCTGGACCCAAGAAGATATCGTAAACAGTTAATTATATAAAAGTGAGAAAGCTTTGATTAACAAAAAAATCATATTTATTGCAGGATTTACGTCATTATGCAGTTCTTTATTAATAAGTAATATAATTATATGCTCACGTTGCACTACCCGAATGAAGATAAGTGTGTTCACATAAGCATCAAACAATTTGAATCTTAAACTGAAACACAAAGGCTTCATTGCTTCCCTCAATTCCAGAAATGTATTAAAGTATTAATAAACAGTTGTAAAATGTATAGCAATTTCTTCTTTGTACCTGCTGAGATCACTCATGTCGATACCAGATACTAAAATAGGAACTTGTCTTTCAAAGTATCTGTTTATTAAATACGTTTTCTACATTTAAGTCTTACAAGTAACATCCACTTCTTTTCCATATTCAAACATGGAAATGTCTACCAGATAGTAAATCCCTAGATAGAAGACCTCACGGTGACCGAGAGCTTAGCGCGCTCACTCAAGGGTTCAGTTCCCCCCGGGGTCTATTGAATGAAGTGGTTCGAAGTTCACTTTAGCAAAAACTATAGATCCCGTTCTTTGAAGCTCACTTAGGACGTTAATAACAATTCATTTACATTAGATGAAGAAAAAAGTTAAAAATCTAAAAATATTTTCGAAAAGTATGTCAGAGATTCTAAAAGCTATTAAATCTTGAATCGAGTGACATGTTTACTTTTCTTATTGTCTTTACTTGTAGCTAAATAAAAAGGAATTGTGGCTGCAAGAAACTGTCACCCTGGCAACGGGTCACAGTGGTGAATGAAGAGGAAAACGCGGTTGGGTTGCCTTCATGGTCTGTAGTTATAACTCTGACGAGTGGCAACTCACAGTTCGCATCAGCGGGTGCGTTCTGATATCCACGCCCGTAGCCACGGGGCGGGCTTAGTCGCCCTAATTTTTTCCAAGACCCCCAATTTTTTTCCTAGCCCACTACCAGTACTTACATGTAAGAGAATTAAAGGTCAAACATATACTTGATAAAATTTTAACAATTTTCTATAGATGTTCTTAAATGTATATTATTGGTACAAATTTATACTTTTATACAATATATCGTATTCCATCATTATCGAAACGAATAAAAA
>JAGDQP010030291.1:0-10623 GCA_022664845.1 Lepisma saccharinum | reverse complement strand
GATCCTCGAGGTCGGAAGATCATCTCTGGAGCAGAACACTTACCATCATTAAATAGAAGGTTCCCTAGAAAAATTAAGCAAAAGTATTACACATACACGTGTTATGATGCAAAGTCCATCTGTGTCACTGTAGTATGAACATGTTTGATATAACCAAGTAAATCGGCGCTCAGTCGAGGGAATACACACAGGTGTTATCGTCAAGCTTTAACAGCGAGAGTCCGATTTGAATCATATATTCCGTTGACAAGGCGTTACCGAAATATTTCGAACGATACCTCATCCAGCTTATAGTCATAGTTTTTCCAAATTCGAAAGTTGTAGACGGACGAACGGACAACGATGATCTTGGTGACTTTCAGATCTAAGATAGATCTGTGACTAAGACCTAAGACTTTCAGATCTAAGATTTCTGACTAATACTTTCAGATCGGACGACGATCTGAGTCGTCTCACACACTAAATCAAAAGAGCGGAATTTTCACTCTTTTAGAGCGGCAACAGGGACAGGTACCACTCTTTTGTAGAACGGAGTTTTCAATCGAAAAGAGCAGTTTCGAAAGAAACGCTCTCACTTTGGATGGAAAATGTGCTCTTTTTAGATGGAATACCGATGCATTTGGATGTAATTTATTCTCCAAACTTGAAAGATCGATTTCTAATCTTTTAGAGTAGTTTATTTCACATCTTTTTAGAGTGATTTTAGATTGCATCATAGCTGCAAGTCAACTTTGTTCTTCACCGTTTATTACTAGCAAGATTATCGAAAGACTAAGCCATACAGTGAAATTTATAGCGTTGCGTTTAGAAATGACAGAAAACTCGCAAATTTTCTGTAAGAAAAATATACCAAAAGACGTCAGGAGTAAGAAATGTACTACAAATATTTGAACGTTGTTCTCAAGCGCCTGACGAGAAATTACTGTTGGACGGTTAGCTGAGGTTTTAAGACATTGAATAGCTGGCCGGAAGGTACCAAGAGAGCTTATTTATTTACTATTTTTCATTCATTAGTACAACACTTTTATTTCTTACTGCGTATGAATAAATGTTACTTTTTGCATCGTTTTACATTTTCAGCATTTTGTTGCACCTTTTTTGTGTTCAAAAGATGAAAACTTTATTTCTATACATGAAAATGCACCGAAAATATGTTTACGTTCCCATCAAAATGGACTACGAAAGATCCCACCTTTTTGGAGAAGAAATTTCTATTTTCTTCTCGGATGAAAAGTCACTCTAAGAGAATGCTTCGTCTCTTCGCTAAAATCGAACGGAGTTTTGCTCTTTTGATTTAGTGCGCTCCAAGACGTTTGGAAAGTTACCTCAGTCATTTTCATAGCACCAGGAGTTAATAGTTAGTAATTCGTCAGTTGAAATTGGTCGACGAATGGAAGGAAATAAATGATCTCTACAGTTTTGACCTCACGACGGTCTGACAGAGAGCTACTGTAAGTATACTCAGTGAGTTGCGATACATTTACTTTATGGCAATTTGTGTTCTTCAGGGTTACTTAGTTATTAGTTATTAACAACAACTAATGTAAAATATATGAGATATTTGGGTCAACAATGAAATTGCCACAACAACCAAAAAGTCGAGACTGTTTTTTTTTCTTTCATTTTGGATTATTCCAATACACCTTTATTCCAAAACTAATATCTTGAACAGTGAGAACCAGAAATGAAACTACGTCACTATTGATGACCCGATCTGACCTTGACATGGTTACCCAATGATCTGATCCGAAGCTTGACCCGAATGACTTGGTGGACCGGTCTTTACCCAAGTTAGCAGGCAGGTGGGCTGTGAGTCCCAGCGACCTCATCACCGAATCTTGACTCAAATGACCCGGTTAGAGAATCTTGACCAGATGATCAAGTCTTTACTCGATTTGGTCTGGTCCTGTTCCTGTGGCTTGAATCAATAATTGTTGTCATTTGTGAGATACCTTGAGAAATGGTATCAATGGCAAATTGAATTTGAAAGTTTATTTATGGCCTTTAGGCATCTACTGCTCAGCGCGGGATAGGGTCGGGGACACGATGTTCTGCTTAAATTACCTGTAGTGATCTGTGTACTGTATGCCTAAAAACTTTGACCCGGATTTTAGTATTTTATAAATATCGTTTTAGGTTTCATAAAGACTTAGTTTAGCCCAATTTAGAATTTCTTCGACCATAGATGTATTAAACTGATAAATATTTGCAGTAGAATGAAATATGTTAACGAAATATTTTCCGTGATATGTTAACGATTTACTGAATACATAGCAAAGGAAAAAAGTTTTTAAAAGATTCAAAGTTTATAATTTTTCAATACTCAGTTAAACACAAACTCCTATCTCCACTAAACATGAAGTGCACTACATTTCTGTTTGCATTAGATATTAAATCGCAATCAATTGGATTACAGTGACAGATAAATTTCATTTTGAATGCAGCATTCTTTGTTAAGCCCCGTAAAAATGAATTGTTTTACTTTCTTAATACTACCCCACGTAGTTACAAGATTCGCGGTGCTTAGCTAGCACACGCCTAACGAAAACCTGAACTGAATGTTAGCTAAGACCTTTGGCGATTTTTACTTAGATCGCACTGACACAATAAAACAGAAAAGACTGACAGAAAGTTGAAAACAAATGCACATTCGTTCACATTCTTGTGAACGATTATAAATAACCTCCTGAAAAGGATTAATTAATTATTTTACGAAGAAAAAGTAAGTATGATAAAATATATTTTTCCCTGGGGTCGAAGAGATTAATAGATTTATTCCTTGTAACCTATTTAATATTTCAAACAGAAAATCACTTCGGAAAATCCTTTCGGTATATGAGACTATATATATGTCTTACACTATTGTTAGGAAATTTTCGACGTCGTACTTTCCGTGCTATGGGGGTAACATTAGCGGTCCCGATCATTCCTGAAAGAACACTGTTCAAGTAGAATGTTTGATGAGTAAAGAATTAAAAACACTGCTTTTCTCTCCAGGTCATCGGGCTGAAATCGCGTAGCCGGGTAAGGCTGAGTTCCAAGTATAAATGCGTTGATTCTGTCCAAAATTTGACCCAAAGGACTCGGTGACCCCCGTTTTTGCTCTTTTGAGAAGTTATGCTGTTATCGAAAAGGGATGTCGGCTGTTAAAGATACATTAGCTTTACTATTTGCTAATCATTTATTGACTTGTTTGATTAGTTGTCTAGATAAGAGAATAAATACTAGGTTTCCTGTGTATGTTGAAATGCTCAAACAAATATTTAATCATTTTTATGATTCTTTCATCAGCGAATAACTTGAATCAATTTTTAAACTGACGGAAGTGTATAAACGATTTCAAACTTGCACAACGCAACGCAATGCAAATAAAAACTAATAAATTTGTTTTAAAAGTTTAAATTTGTTTACAGAGATATGAATGAAGTAACGGTAAATAAGAGAACTATAAAAGAAAAAGTTCAATAAATCAAACTGAAAGTACTTGATAGTAAAAGGTGAAAATAAGGCAAAACTACACTGTTAAAAATTTCATACATATTCCTGGGGAAAGTTTGTAATCGGAAACTCCAATCCGCACCAACCAGGCAGCCACGAATGCAAACTGATATATTAAACTTTAAATGAATTGATGATATGAATTGGAAATAATGATCTCGACGGTTCTATCGAGTGATTCGCTACATCCATCTTTTATTATGTGAACTAATCAAGTTTAAACAGATTGAAATAATAATTTCATATGAATCGCAACAATCTCTGTAGCTATCACCTCTTTCAAGCACGTGGAGGGCTGTCTGTACCTTCTTGCTTCGCCAATTGAAAATAAAGAGACCGCTGAAATCTTCTCAACATGTTTTTCTTCTTATTTGTATATATATTTTATTTTTATATACCTTTACGATCAAGTTTGTTTTAATTTAAGCTATAATTACATCAAGGAAATCAGAGTTCTTAAGATCCAAATTCTAGCAAAAAAAAAAAAAAAAAAAACAGTTTCTAGTACGTATTCCACCTGGAGAAAAAGTAAAATTGCAGGTACATGTTTAAGTAGTACTAGTAAAAACTTGAGGTATGTTTCAAGCCCAACTTTGGGTCGAAACATTTGACGTTGCGGACTAACTGCGAGTAGAATACTGGTTATATAAGAATTGTCTATTAGTTTATGATTTCTTTAAATATTAAATAAAGCGTTCGTTTAAAGAGTAAAACAAACTAAATATTTGATAATCGTATTTGTTCATGTGACATTTACAGTACATTTAGACGCACTTATGTATTGTCATTAACAACCCTGTGCTTTTTTTCAAATTGAACATAATTTCACAGTGTAATCCATCACGAAAATGTTGGATAGAAATTTAACAAGTAGGTAGTTAGTGAAGTTTTCTTTACGCATTTATGAATACTGTATTATTTCCAATAACTGAAGCGCGTGCGCGAACAAAAGTCTAAGTGACATTTTCAAATAAAAAGAAATCCCGAGTACATTTTAATATATAAGAGAGAAAAAATGAAGCATAAATTATTCATACTTTACACAAAAGCGGACCTTAGTCTAACATGTCTTCGTGCAAAGTCCGAATATTTTATGCCTTATATTTTTCCTATTACATATAAAAATGTACTCGTGATTTTTTTATTTGCAAATGTCACTTAGACGTTTGTTCACGCATACACTTCAACTCATATATTGGACTTTTACACATGGGGTTTCGTAAACTGAAATAAAGTTAACGTTTTTATTTGCAGATTTTTTCATCCCTAAGCGATTTCCTTTGGACATTGATATGCTATCAGCAAACCAAGGGAAAATTTTGGTATTCTATTATATTTCTTACCTCTGGTTGTACGTTGTTCAGGAAGCCTGATAGAGGGAAACTGATTTTAGATTTTGATTTGGACTCGTCAATTAACTCTGCCTATTTTTATCTGATACTGCTGCAACTGGTAAGTTCTTTTCATTTGGCTAGGTGTAAGTTTGTTACATCTACCACTCCAATTAAAGTGAAAAATAGGTCATTAGGTTCTCTCAATGAAGGCAAGTTGAGAGCAATTAACTTTCGTACTTTCGGTTTAGAGACAATAACTTAATTGCTTGGTTCCAGTCTAGTGATGTTACAACCTTTGGTTCATCTTCTAAGATATTTTAAGGTGAAACAATAGGAAGAATTAAATGTATCAGCAATAATACTTTTAATTAAATTGAATAAATCAAACTGAAAAAAAAATCAACATGCTTTTACAATAGAGGGAAGCACGTCTCAGAAAGTTTCTATCACAAAGTTAATACAAAAAACGAATGGTTGGTGGAAAGACGTACAACCAACAACGTTAATAGTTTCGTTCAATATTTATTAATTGAAGTTATTATCATCGAATGAATAACGAACACATACTGTTAAATAATGTACAAAGGTGTATGCAGTTCGAGTTCAAAAGTTCTATTCATACTAAAGATTAAATTCTTAAAAGTGAGCCGTACGTTTAATATTTTTATTTCGAAGTAACTAGAAATCGTGAGTGCACACTCACGAATGTAATTATTTTATGCATTCTCTTGCACGGGGGTCTCCATTGGGTCGTAAATCATCAGACTGGATTTCCTTCCAGGCGCTCCGTGTATTTTGCTTCCGATTTCTATGATTAGCCAATAGAAACTCGTGTTATACGTAAAGCATGTACTTAAAAACAGGTTTCAATTGGCTACGTACCCAAGTCGCATGCAAATCAAGCTACGCACGGTTTGTATGAAAAGCTAGCCTACAAACTGGAGCATCTTGACCGCCATGAGAAAAGGAGAATAATTCTTGTGTGATATTGTGTAAATGCTGCGCGACTTTGCATCTAATAGCTAGACCAAGAGGAGTCTTATATCGATGTGAAGGTATACTTTTAAATCGTAAAGTCTTGAGGAAAAGTGAATAATTCTTTATCACGTTTCCGCCGCCCACACAAAAGCAAAAATTCTGGTCAAATATTTTAATACTGTATTCTTATATCATGCATTTTAGGTTACTGTAATTAATTTGGCCCTTAGTAAATATTATAAATTATTTTTCTGTTTATTATTATTATTATTATTTATACAACGAACTCTAAATACAGCCCATAAGGGACGACTTTACAATTACCATTACGATTTTGTAAATTTGATTTCTGATAATGATTAACACAATTCGATAGGGTATTCAAACACATCTCGAAGACAAATATCTCGACAAGAATCTATATAAGGATGTAGAAAAACGACGTCAAAGTTCGAAAAATCTTGCTATTCAAACATTAAGACGCTGATTCCAACAAGAGCATTCTAGTTGGTTAAAATAATTACTAATCATGTGTAACCTAACTGTGAGGTATTTTGTAATATGCTATTTGTAACTTTGCCTATTCCTGCAGTTGTATTTTTATGTTCTGTAATGGTTTGTTTCACCTCATTAGTTATTATTGATATATAGAATGCTTTGCTTGAACATAGTAACATAATAGTTTCATAAAACGTTTGTCCAGTCGTCTAGCCATATCTAGTGAACCGATTTGTAAGATTTTTTCTTTCAAATATTCTTATTTACTTCTAGATATGTCATAAAGCATTCGCATTCCCCTTCCGTTTACTAACTTTGAAGAAAAGAAGTTCGGAATTTTCTCCATGTATATTTATATAAAACTTTCTCCAGTCACCCTGCCATTTTTACTGGTCAGATTTGCAAGACTTAAAAATAATGTTTGTATTTAAACCTAGATATATAATCAAGCATTCACATTCCTTTCCTCTACAAAAGAGGATCGCTATTTTCTCTCTGTACGTTGCTTATGGGAACTAGTTCTATAAAATATTTGCCCAGTCGCCCAGCCATTCGTACTAGGCCAATTTGTATGATTATTTAAAAAAAATGTATTTTCCCCATGATATATAATGAAGTACCTGGGTCAATGAGACCACGCGGTGCCGGCTGCGACCGGGCGCGTCCACGGGTTGCGGATAGTGGAACGACCCCCAGCTATGAGGGCTAGCTGCGAAATAAGCAGGGAAACCTGACGAATAAGTAGTCGCGGACAACTCGGCTAAGGGAGACAACCCCGACAGAAAACACTGCTGAATTGCAGTAGGTGGAGGGATCCACAAAGGCTAGGGAAAAGAGGACACCAACAGAAAACTCCTGGTACCACAGGTTGGGGGTTGCGCGTAAGTCTAACAACCTTACCTCCTTAAAACACTTGTTGTGAAGCTAACAGAAAAGTCTCGGGGGACGCACAAATCCAGGACAGGAACGGATCAAGAATGAGAAAGCATGGAATGAAGGAAGAAAATTACACTCAATGTGGCACGACATGTATGTACGAACATTAGAAAAACCAGATGTACTTAGAGTGGTTAAAGATCAAGCAGAGAAATACAGAAGAAACATGATAGCAGCACAAGAGAAAAGATGGAAAGAATAAGGTTACTTTAAATCAGGAACTATACAGTAATTTATAATGGTGGAGTGGTGGAAGATAAAAAAAGAAGAAAAATACGAGGAACTATAATAAATTTTTTTGTCTTTAAATGAGAGAACATGTACTCTCATGGAGTAGAAGAAGCGAAAGAAAGAAGAAGCGAAGGAAATATGCTTAATATTACAATTATTATGTATATGCATTAATTGAAGAACTGAAGATAAATTGAGAGAGACATGAATTTGGTGAAAAGCTGGAAAACGTGTATGAATCAGCACCACGATAGGATGCAAAACTAATATTTAGAGACATAAAAGCTATAATCGGAAAAAAGAAGGAAACTTTAGTAAAATAATTGGTAAGGAGAGCCTACACAGTAATAGTAATAATAATGGATTACGGATAATAGACTATGCAGCACGAAAAATAATGATAGTCAATAAAGTACTTAATTTCCAGGGAAAAATATAAGGTGAGATGGAGCTATAAGAAACCAAATAAATGATGTGCTAATTGATGACAACCATGCATAAGATGTAAGGGATTTGTTGAGGCACATATTATGGACCGGATCATTTCCTAGTAAGAACAAAATATAGAAAAAGAATACGATGTTATATAAATAGTAAAGAACCAAGTAATAGAACTATGATGTAGCGAATATAGAGAAGTATGGAGCAGAAAAGGAAAAAAATAAAGAATTTAAACAGGTACTAAGAGAGAAAGAAGAAGAATGACATTAAGAGAAAGTATGCAAGCATCAGGAATAGTATGTAAAGTACAGCAGAAGAACTACTGAGCAAAATAACCGAGAAGAAGAGATATTAGATGAGGAATTTAGGAAAGCAATCATAACAAGAATGAAGCAAGGGTGAAAATGATAAACAGAAAACGGGAGGAAATAGAGTACAGTTTTAAAGAAGAAGTACTGAAACAGACAAAGTGTGTAGAAGAAGGAAAAACGAGTTTGAAATCCTAAAATGGTCGAGATAGAATGGGTATGAATACGAAAGTTTTGAGTGACTTGTTTATAAGAGTAAAAGAAGAAAAGAAAGGATTTCAACCTAGAATGGAATTCTGCGAAGAAAAACAAAATGACTTCATAGCAGAGAACGAATGAATACTTAATAGGAGGGCGGAATATGTTTATGAATTATTGAATGGGGGCCAGAGGAAAGCAGCAAATGAAAATGACAAGAACAATGAGACGGAGGAGGAAGATGTAACTTAGGCAAACCAGTAACAAGACAAGAAGTAAAAAAGCAATCGATCAACTAAAATTAACTAAGCTCCAGGGATTGATAATATTAATACAGAACTATTAAGAGCGGAAGAGAAAGCCTTAAGGAGAGAAGTTCGAACAGTTGTAAATATAAATCAGTACAAAACTACTTCGGGGTAAAGGGGAGAGTGACGCTAGAATTCTACTTGCAAAGAAGTGGTATCTATTTTGCGAGTGACTTTTATCGTGCTAGAATGGTGAAAGTGTTGTAAAAAATTAAGAGAATTAGTATCCTCCTTTCCGCCATAGTAACACAAAGAATGTAATTTGCAAAATGGATATCACCTCTTTTGTGAGTAGAATTCTTGCATCACTCTTCCCTTTACCCCGAAGGTTTTTTTTGTAGTGAGATCACTTATTTTGGAAGGCTGCCTATTAAAAAAAAAGTGGATAGTTTCCATGCGAAATGTCGATTTTGGACCGTATATCGAAAACCATAACTCCTATTACAAAATAAGCATTTTTTACCCCAACATGTTGGGGCTCGCAATTGACCTCCAAAGCCCCTGGTACCAACCATTTGGGGCTAAAGAAAAAAGACACACAGAATGACAGACACACTTTTCGATCATTTGTAAAAATTCTGTGATTCGGGTAAAAAAAAAGTTACAACTTTTGAACTCTTTCACCGATTAAAAATATTGAATCGTAGTTTACGATTCCGTAAAATTCGACTGCCTATATGGTCTAGAGTCAGTGCTACAACCAGAAATGTAGAAAAAATCGAACCGCCCTAGGGGATTCCAGGGAGGTCCTACCGACCGAGTTTTTTCTGTGTCTGATGGCAAAGAGCTCTCAAATGTAAGTTCAAGCTTCAAAATCGGGCTTATAGTTCGCTAGAATAGAAATTAGCTGTGTATATGTGAGTTCCGCTAACAGACTCGTTTGTCAGCATCACTCGAAGAACTACCATTCTTCATGATATGGAAAGAAGAAATGTCACAACAATGAAAGACAGAAACAATTTGTATTTGAAAAGTACAGTATCTGAAAAGTACAGAGGAATCACGGTGCTTAATATGGTTTATAACATATTAGCAAAGATTTTAGTTAGGAGAATCACACCAAAGAAATCGATTGAAGAATAGAAGTGTTGATTTGAAATAAATAGAGAGACTATGGTTCAATTTTTTTCAGTGAGAATGATAATGGAAAAGTACTATAAGTATGATACTGACCTGCGTCAACTATTCATAAATTTTAAACAAGTACATAATAGCACAGGAATCAACTGTTTACAGACACAGAGGAAATCAAGATACCAAGAAGATTAATGAAATTAACAAGCCTGAGCCTGAAAAAAACAAAACGCAAAGTGAATATTGAAGGAAAATCATGAAAGGAATTTAAAATAGCGAGAGAAGTAGGGCAGGAGATAAAACGTCAATCCTATTATTTAAACTAGCACTAGAAGAAATTAATAAACAACTGGAAATATACCATAGTGGTACAGTTGTTAGCAGGTTGTGTCATTGTATAGAGATGGAAATGATATTATAGCACGAAACAGAGCAGATTTTCGCTAATTTCTTCAAAAGTTTTAAATTGCCGCAGAAGACAGAAATTTAACAAATAAATGCAAAGAAGACAAATGTATATCTGTTAATATCGCAAAGGGAGAGAAAAGAGAGGAAAAGAAAAGTAATAATAGAAACTAGAGATTTCGAGAGATATGATAAATTTAACTATTTAGGATAAGTAATAAACCAATTTAACAATGTATGTCATGAAATAATACAAGGATTACAGTAGGGAATATTTATTGGTTGGCATTGAGGAAATGTCCAAAGAAAGAAGTAGAAAGAAGTTTACTATCTATAATATAAGACAATAGTGCGCCCAGTAGTAATGTATAAATCAGAACCATGAACCGTAAGGAAAGAGGATGAATAGCTACT
>JAGDQP010030290.1:0-22720 GCA_022664845.1 Lepisma saccharinum | reverse complement strand
AAAGCATCAGTGACAGGGCACGCCGGGTATTAAAGCGCATTGTCACGCGGAACCGTCGTGCCACTGCGGCGCAAGTGACGGAGGAACTCAATCAGCACCTCCCCCAACCTGTTTCGACAATCACAGTCCGCCGCGAATTACATGACATGAACTTACGGGGTCGTGTTGCACGGGCCAAACCTCTCATCAGGGACCAGAACGCTTTAGCACGCCGCAAATGGTGCCGCGACCATGCAACTTGGACCGTTGACGACTGGAAACGTGTGGTATGGTCGGATGAGTCACCATTCACCCTATTCCAAACCACGGGCCGGGCCGTGTTTATGTGTGGAGAACACCCAAAGAAGCGTATGATCTGCAGTGTCTCCGCCCAACTGTGAAACATGGCGGCGGCACGGTGATGCTGTGGGCCGCAATATCATGGTTTTCATTGGGTCCTGTGGTCACACTTCGCGGACGCATCACTGCCAACGATTATGTCGCAATTTTAGGAGACCACTTGCATCCTATGGTCCGGATGTTGTTCCCGGACAATGACGCCATATTCCAGGATGATAATGCACCCATGCACACAGCTGGAGTTGTTACAGCGTGGTTTGAGGAACATCGGGATGAAGTTCAACACCTCCCCTGGCCCGCCCAATCCCCAGATCTCAACATAATTGAACATCTGTGGTCCATCTTGGAAACACGACTCCGGTGACGATTTCCACCTCCATCCTCTCTCACAGAACTGGCCGATGCCCTGCACGAGGAATGGTGTAATATTCCACTTGCTACCATTCACGACCTCTATGCCTCCATCCCACGTCGCATCAAGGCTGTTCTGAAGGCGAAAGGTGGCCCGACACCATATTAATCTGGTAAGTTGCACTTTCGTTCAGGTGTTTCCATTATTCTGATAAGCATCTGTATATATGTGTGTGTGTATGTGTGTGAAATGAACATAGCTTTCGCATATTTTTGGGTCGATACTTGCTTTCACCTGAAAAGGTCTCTTAATGACTTACTCAATTTGAAAGATTTTTCTCTCTCTGAGATTTCTGTACGCTCTCATCGAATGATAACTCAAACTTATTTTTTTATGTTTAAGTCTTTTAAGCAACTTGAACTCAAGCCGAATGGATGAAAAAATTGGTGGAATTAGGGAAGGGGAAGGAAGCGGGAGAAGTCCGATAAAGTTTGCGCTCATGGTGTTTGTCCAACACAAATCACACATGGCACAACACGAAATCGAACACATTAACCCCCCCCCACACACACACACACACCAGAAATGAGCGCTCTACCACTGATCCACCTCGAAATCATAACTATGAAACACTTACCCCTATACCCGTGTTCAACGAGAAAAGGTTGCCTATTTCTTACCTGCTCCAGAGAAGCAGCACGAGTCTATTCATATCATGGACTTTTCTAGTTTCAGTAGGTGAATTAGAGGCTCGTATCTAGGATTAATATAGATTCTTAATCTTTATTTGGAGCGAATAGAGTATAAATTTATTCGAAACATTTTTACCCCTAGATATTTCATGCTATCATTACAACTTTTTTATTTTACTTACGCATCATCAGGATATAAATACGCGAGCATTAATCTCATTTATAAACCGAGTTTTTAAAAAGAATTACTGATACTCGTGATTATCATGTAGCAAACTATATTAATATTTCCAGTAACTGAAGTACATAACATTAATTTAACTGCTTTAAATAACTCCTCCTACGTTTAAGTTTACCTATCCCCTGTTATGGAGAGTTTACCTATTATGGAGTAAACCTAATCGATAAGGCCACAGACACTTACCTACATGGAATGAAAGTAGGAATACTTACATGAAGGCCAGACGAATGAGCCTGGGGTTTGCAAATTTTGATATCCAGAAGCTCTAAGATTGGTCAGATTCTACTTATATGTTTACTGAATAGCCATTCGGTACTCTCGTCCTGACTTATGACATAATTCTTGTTAAATAGCCTTGGATTACAAGAACCGCCTTCCAAAGTGTGAACAAACATCTTCTGTCCTTTCTCAAGACTCTTCATCTTGACTTTGTGTTTCTAAAGGCCACTTTAGACTATCCAATTTCTCGTACGATCCCTCGTGTGCAATCCCATCGGTTACATTCTTTGATCGTGTAAAGCGCAGATCGTACGATTTTTCATGCTTTCTCCGATGTGTTCTCTAAATAGAAACGGTCCTATTTTTCAGCGGATTTTTCGTACAATCTATGACAGCGCCCCTACTGGCAATATAGCGTCCTTTCCTATTCGGGTTTTTGGTTATGGATTACGACACAAAGAGAACATATTAATGTTATTACTTGATGCAGAAATTAACATACATAATGGCATAATAAACTATTACAGGTATAAAGATATAAAACAATGTTTTTAAGGGAAGTGTAAAGAGGTCGGTGATACTGCAGTACATCTACTTCTGTTATAGAGCACTGGCAATACCTCAAAATTCTACGTTTTGCATTCTTATAACCATAAAAGGTACTAAATACTTGAGAAATATGTTTAAAAATATAAAGACAAAGTTCTGATGTGATCTAATAACTTCTGCTTCTCCTATATATTGTACAATGCAGTTAACGTGATATTCATTGTCTTGTGCGTAGAGTACCGAATTTGCTGCAATCATGATAAGTATGAAGGGAAGTAATGTAGAGGATACCGATATCTTTGCAATTATATTCCTCCCCAATTATTTTGATAAACATATACGCTCTGTGCATCCGAAATAATGAATTACATTGAACAGTAATTACAGAAGTAGACATAATGTAAGTAGAGTGTTGACGTCAAGCCAGAACTATGCAAGTCAATGCATGAGCTAGGAAATTAATCGAACGAACTAATTTTTATTCAAGGGTTAAGACAGCTGACCCACCCTATTCACACCTATATACCTTCTGTGAAATGAGGCTATAAATAATATAAAATCTACATTACTCCTCATTTTTGTATTTTGCAAGTATTTCAAGCTTATAGAAACGTAAAACGTAGCATTTTGAGGCGTTTCCAGTGCTCTGTGATAGAAGTACTTAAACCGCAGTATTACTAATTGCTCCCATAAGTATAAATATCAGTTAATATATCGCGATTTATATACTTTTGAAGTGCTGTGTAATGTCACATATCTTGTTAACTGAGGAATATTGTAAAAACAAAACACATATGACTCCGAACTTATCACCGAAGACAGCAAAATTTTCAACATTTTGTGTGTCCGCATTGAAATGTCTTTATCGGAGTACAGAAGTAAATCTACGATAATTTAGTTACCACTGAAACCTAGTAGAAGTTAGATTATCTTGGTAGAAGAATTTGACATTACAATTAACTGAATTGCTGTTGCGTCAAGATTAATTGTTATCAATATTTTAATTATTTTCTATTTTTTAAATGGGCTATACTTTCACAAATATCTGTGGCATAATTACCCTAAAAGCCTGAGGTGTCACAACTATAAACTCCAGCAGTTTCATCATTATCCCCTCTTATCCAAAATTGTACCGTGTAAAACACTATACAATATTGTATGATTTACCGTACGAAAAATCTCGTACTATGGATTGTATACATTCTTTCATACGAGAGATCGTACGAGAAATTGTACCGTCTAAAGCAGCCTTTAGTTCGTTACCCATTAGCCACACTTCAGTTACGGAAGTAAAGAATATTAAACCCAAGTCTTATTAAAATCATATTTTTCCTTGTGCCACAATTTCTACTTCTCTTCTTTATTTGAAGAATTTGAAGTTTTCACAATCTTGCACAATGCTCTTTCACTTGACAGTTTTTAAGAATCGTTTTGCATCGCAATTGTTACCGTACCATCAGGTTAGTGTAGCCAGATAAATTTTAGGCGTGTGTTTCTTAAATCCTAAATGTAGAAACGACTTATAAATAAACAATCGTATTTATAATTTATTTTTATAATTTTCTATAATGTACGCAGTCAATGATACTAGAGCTTATATCATGTCGGAGCCAGAAATTAAGGGATAATAAAAGTGATCTTGACAAATAAAATATCTTCAAGCTAATCTTTTATAGGTAATTCGAAATACATGTAACACAAAGCTGGCATAATTTGCACATGGACACATTAAGGTCACAGGTTTCTTTCTACAAAATATTACAATTTTCCATCACGTATATTTCGGGTTATATATAAAAGATTACCTCGAACTTTGATTTGTAAATGTCCCCCTGCTTCTCGAGTCAACAACAAAATAACAGATGTGTGGGTGTCTCTACATGTGCATTTAATTTAATCAATAGGTTGTCGTGATATTACAATTAATGTACTTTTTAAATAAATAAATATATTTCCTATTTACAGATTCAACGTTATGAGGGAGCATCGACAATATACGGTCCACATACGCTTACAATATACCTGGAGCAATATCGAAGACTCGCGTCAGGTATAATATCGGTACGTTGTATGCGATTGGTCATGCGAAATGTGATCTTAAGTACGAAACACAAAGAGAGTATGATGGCGTTTAACTCCCCAGTTAGCTGATACCAAATTAAGATTCCATTAACATTTTAAGTAATTATAAGAAGAAAATAATTACACGTGACACTTCCCTTGTTCTGAGAAATAATATTATTTCGGGATTTCTTTTATGTTCTATATTTGACAAAATTATGCTTATCGTTTCTTTATTCAAAGCGTTTTCTTAATCTGTACCGTTACTACTTGCATAATCTTGATTTAACATATCGTACTCCTTTACAGCCAATCACAATCCTTCCGCAGCTTTCTACTATGATTAGTTGAATGATATAGTCAATCCCACCACTTTCTTCTATAATAATTGTGCTATAATAGATTATCACTGGTCGACAAAATGAAAGCCACAAAAACATGTTTGAAGATGAGTAAGAAATATATTGTTCTTTTGTAGGGACTGAGGTCAAAATGACCACCGTTTGTCGTAATCACTCTACATTTTGTCATAACCGGTATGGTATTTGTAACTACAGTGTGAGTCAAAGGTCGAAGAACAACCTTGTAGTTCAAAAACCGTCAGAGAAATGAAGCATCGTATTATGCAAATGTCGAATGGTGGGAAAGGGTAGATGGCCAGAATGGCCGCCATCTTGAAATCCGTCATTTAGGGTGGGGGTCATTTTTTTTTTCAAATGGCAAGTGGATTATGTGACATCGAACAACATGAGAATGTTTCCAGCAACTCATGCCAGATGTCAGATTTGTTCTCCTTCTTATGATGTCGTAGTTAGCTTACAGAATGTTTGCCGCTTGATACATGAATAGACATCCAGTACAGCTTTCTTTCTTACTAAAAGATTATCTCTTTCTAATCGTGAACAGTGTGGTTCTTCTTGATTCCTCTTTCAAATATGTTTTTTTGTTATCCGGTGTACCACAGGTAAGTGTTCTTGGTCCACTATTATTATTGATGTCCACCATCTCACTGAAGTTCACCTTTCAATAATATTCTTCTGTCCGCAGATGATTGCAAGATTTTTAGGAAAGTAACAACCGATAATGACCCTCCTACTTCAACAGGATATATCTGAAATAGTTGATTGGTATAATGCCTGGAATATGACCCTAAATCCTTTAAAGTCTACCACTTTGAAAAAGAACAAAAAAATTCCCAAGTACTTTATCAACAATCTTCCCATTAAGCAAGTAAATGTTCAAAAAGATCTGGGTGTAATGTTTGATGAGAAACTAATATTTGCTGAGGATATCAGAGCCACAACTAACAATGCCATGAAACTACTTGGTTTCTTCTACAGATTCACAGAAATTCAAAGCCTTTCTTCTCCTAGTATCTTTTTCAAAGCTTTCATTTCACCTAAATTGGAATACTGCTTGCTCTCCATTTGGAATATGGCTTCTTCTACTCACTTGACACGTCTCAATTCTGCCTTAATCTTTTTTATCGCCATCGTTAAATACAGAGTCCCTTCTTCTAGGTCCCTAAGTAACACAAAAATTCTACACATCTTAAACATTCAAACACCGTATTCAAGACGAAATCTGGCAGACATGTTATTCTTATTTAAAATATTCAATGGTAGAGTTTGATCTGAACTGCTGCTATCTGAGCCCAACTTTCACATTCCTACGCATTCCACGCGCAATAGCAACATATTCACATACCCAGCACTAAGATTAGAAATAGTCCAACGCTCTATGTTCGTCAGAATGGTTTCTGAATAGAATAGGCCTACCACAAAAGATAGACATTTTTAGCACAGAACAAGCCTTTCGAAAACAGCTAGGAAGAAATATATAAATACTTTTTATGTTATGCTTTTATTAGTTGACTTGTAAATAATGTTAATTTTATGAATGTTGGATATAAATGTTAATCAATGTTGATGTTTCAGTGTAAAATGGCAGAACTGTTATATCTGAAACCATGTGTAAATAAATAAATGTACTGCAAACTTTCAGAAGAGATAATTCCGACATCGTAAGAGGAAGGTCAAAATGTATCCGTTTCCCACCATTCCACATTTTTGTACTACGAATTTTCATTTCTTTGACACTTTGCGAAATACAAAGCTGTATTGCGACTCTGTACTACATACATGCAATTTCTGATAAAATGGTATGCGATGCTACATTTTAACGTTTCATTTTCAACTTCAGAACACCGAAATACTGTCAGGACACCTGAAGTTAAGAAGAAGAAAAAAAGAATTTTCATTGTTGACCGGTACCCATCGTGGTAGATATCGAAAGAGGTCTAAAATGGCCTTCCACCTATTACTAACAAAACCCCTTTGCTTTAGTCGTACTATAAGCCTTGAACTCCACTGATACTGGATCCATTCACTAACGTATTCTGCTTTCGGAAAGTAGGAATTGCCTTTCTTCAAGGAATATATTGTTTATTTGTTCTATTGAGTCCTCTGCTACGGTCAGGGTTACCAGATCATATTTTACAAGTACAGTAAAGTTAACAAAGGAGGGCAACTGTGGATTTTTATTCCGATGGAGAACAACTAAGCGAAGATCGGTAAGCAAGTATCACAATCTTTCATTTAAAACCCGATAAAGGAACACTGGCGAACAGAAGGATTTCTTACTATCAAATTTCAATTTTAACATGGTAAGTTACACAAACAATTTACATTTTTAATGTATCTTCCCATGAAGTAATAACATTGAATAGAAGTAGAAAGTGGTTACCAAAAATTGAACCATTGGCTTGATAATTTGGTAACGAACCTTTTAATAAAATAAGAATTTGGATCACAGGAATACGAATATGTCCAATTCAGGACTTTTTAATGTGGTCACTAGAGAATGGAGGAGGACATTTCAAGATATTTAGAAAAGGAGGGAGGACAGGAGGGAAATGATGAAAAGTAGGACATATTCTCCAAGGAGGATGTCATCTGGTAACCCTGGCTACGGTTGACTTTTGTCTAGATATTACTGAACAGACATAATATTTTCATTTCATTTATTTATTAGAAGTTAGCACGGATACAGCAAGGGTCATTTTACACCCTTCGTGTAACAATGTGACATAACAATAACAACAACAAATGATTATAGATTAGAAATATGCTCAGTTTTTCCATTCCATCCCCCGAAGGCGTTTAATTTGTAACTTTAGTATAGTATATTGTATAAGACCAACAAAAATCTAGTTAAAAGTAATATATTTTACCTCTTTTGCATTACCTCTCCCATACAATTTAGATTGAACTTTTATTGTCATAAAGGTGGTAGTCTACCGAGTAAGGTCAATTTTCTACAATCAAGAAGTCGTGCTGGTTGTCCGCACTCTTGAGGTTTTCCAAGTTTTCCTCACCCTCACCAGAATAGACACAGGCCCTGAATGTTTTCTGTGCTTCAGTGCCAGCAATTATAATTTGGAACAGCAGTCTTAGAGCCCTTTAGATTCACTTGCGCAGATTTGTCATTCTTTCTATTACTAACATGCTATCGAATGATACAATGGAACTGGTTATTATAAATTACGTGTACATACAAATGAGTATCGAAGGCCGCCTTATTGAAAACTCGTACGGAATCAGCACTCAAAAATGCTTCTTTCTTCACCAGCTTTGTTTTACATTCACAACAACTAAGAGCAGAAGTTTACATATTAGAAGTTTTTGCAGTCATCAACAGAGTACAGCACATACTTACGCAGTTAGCTCGTGGTCTCATATTAGGAGTCGGTCTCATATTCGGTGCCTTTGCTCTACATATATTGTCTATGTGCCTTTAACCGTTTATCAAAACGTTTTCTAAAATAATTTAAACATCTCTGAATCCCATAGAACATTAACAGATTTAAAATTGCCTACTCTTATACAGTAATAGTTATACAGATCTCTATCTATATAATAATTGAATATGATTAAGTGTTTTTTTTTCTAAATATATAAATTTTTCTCTAAAGGGAAACGCTATGGAAATAGGTCCTTCTCCAAATGAGATCACGGGGAGTTTGTACTCCAGTGATCCTGGAGTACCTTATGATACAGCAAAGTTTGGTCATCAATTTGGAGATTGTATTCAGCAGCCTGAACCTAATGCTAAACCTGGGGATATTGTTCGGGCTAGATTTGTAAGTACTATTCATACCAATTAGTACAATTTGTGAGTAATAATTAATAAAATTTGGGGTTTGAGATTCAAAGTGGTTTAAGTAGTGGTGTAAAGGGTACAGAATGGCGCACTTTTTAAGTGAACGAAAGGACGAAAAGAAGCTGTTTCTTTTTGTTTTTATTTAATAATTTAGAAGTGATGCCTCGATAATTCAATATTTTAGGGAGAACGGAATCATACTGTTGTTGTATTCTGGATCACCATGTAACTATAATATGCATTAAAAATGCACGTTTTAGCTATTTGCCCCACTGGGGTGCAAGAATGAATTAAAACCAATTTCTAACACTGCAACTTTTTTTTGATAGCCCGTAGCCACCTGATTTCCTTATGCAGAGCAAAATAATCTGAATAAATTGAACAAGTTTCCTGGACCAAATGAGTACATTGGATACGGGCTTCTACAGGCTATATGCTTGGGATCTTGTAATGACCTCCAGTAAACTTCCTATTTTCATTGAAGTATTCTCGGGTGATAACATTAGATGGTAATCATTTTTTATTGCTTATTATCTTAGTGCAATAGGAACTGGTAGAAATAAGTATAATCGCTTCGTTTGGAGGTTAGATTTGTTATTATTTTCCCCTGTAGTGTCATTGGATATGCTGGCTTTTGTATTGGAAGATTATGTGTAGTTTGGGGTTCAGTAGTATCATTAGATGTGTAGGATGTAGTGTTTGCGAGAGACTTGAGTTCTCTTCCAGTAGTATAGTTTCAATTGAGAGGTGTTTTCACAAAACTTGGTTACTGAATTTTTTCAACTTTCAGGTTTTAACATTATTCTAATATTTTGGGGTCAGGAGAATCGAATGACGCTTTGAGAATTAAGCTTAACTTGATAAATATATCAGTAAATATATGTTGGAATATAAGTGATATTTTAAAACTCAATATCTACGTTTTGTTGAGCTTTTACGAAACTCGTTACCTACAAGTGTTGGCGATTTAAATGCTACGGCAAGTGTTTAGTCCTTGGCAAAGATTGGAAGATTTTTGACTTAAAAACTACATCTAAAAACCACTTTTGAAACCAAATCTGCCATTTAAGCTGAACAAGATATGTGCATTTTGGCTTCTGGAAACGAAATGTTTGTCAGGAGAACACATTCAGGTAACTATAGACAAAGCTTTGCGGATTAAAATGAGAAACCACGTGAGCACAGGAAAAGTGCTATTATAAAGAAGCTAATGGAATATTTTGACATGAATTAAGAGGAAGCTGTTTTGACAGGATATATTCAAAGAGCGTGCACAGAAGGACAATGGCAATATAGATGCAGAATACCAGAACGAAGTCTCATTCTAAGGCTTTATGTTTCGCGTGGAAGTGTTTGAATTGCCCTGCGAAAATAAGTACTAATTTGTTATTCTTTTCCCATAGTTTGGTCATTATTTTTTTTAATGATTAAAAGTGTTTGCAAAGAGTTAAAAAACCACACTATTCAAAGGACGACGAAAAATATATGTAGTTTTTTCCACTGATGTTTTAATGTTAATATTAATTCCACATTAACTGTATTTTGGGAAGTTGTAACTTCACTGTTTATGTTAAAATAAGTGTCATTATACCACATCATATGGCGACAATTGACATAATTTTCATAGTGAGGAAAGCAGATAACGTGTTCTGTAATTATTGAAGAAATTTAGAAGTATTTTGTAGGAAAATAAAAATAAGCAATTCTATTTAAAATGTGTTCACCTATTCTATTCTCAGATTTCATATGCAAAACGTTTTACAAGGAAAAGCTTCATCGTGGTAAGGAGATAAAAGCAGTTCTCCTAAAAAATACTGCTTTAGTAGATACCGAGTTTTGTGAAAACGCTTCTGAATTAGATGATATCACGGTTTGCTCAGCTTCTGAAACTGTTTGCTAAACGTGTTAGCATTTAACAAAACTATAAGAAGTGTGTCATCTGTCCTACTCTATGCGTCGAGATGACAACTAGATGGTAGCACTGTCCTAAACGTAGGCAACAATTACAGAAGTATAACCGGTAACCTTCGAGAATACTTCTGATCTAGTCAGGAACGCAACCCTAACTCTTTTCTCCTATTGTGTCCTCTCTTAAACTCCGAAAGATTGGGGCCAACCAAAGGCCTAAACTTTCATCACTAATCTCGAAATGTATCATCTGTTTGTTTATTTGCTTTAACTCCAACAGGGATTCAAATACTAATTACAGAAGTGTCATTCAATATTTTCTAACACAGATGTAACATATAGTTGAGTATAATCTGCTCACCTCATATGACTAATGAAGTTAAACAATTGAATATCAGACCGGGACTCTAGCCTGGATCTCCCAGTTGGCGGCTAGGAATGCTACTATTACACCACCATGGCACGGCCAATTCTCTGTGTATGTGGACGAGGCCCAGGCACTCCACTCATGCGCACATTTTAGTTGAGCAATTTTCTGTGTTAATTTCCACATTTACCAAACACAAGGTAGTTGTCAAAAGTGAATAACATCTAAAATCGAATCTACTTTATTTGCTTTCTCTTATAGAGACTAATAAGGCCATAATAAGTCAATAACGATTAGCATCAAAAGCAAGGTAAAAGTTTGAAGCTGAATCCCGAAGGAATTTAGCTTGCACTGTTTACATTATACATTCATGTGTTTCTAGACGTGATGCCCATATTAAAGATGCATGTTCTAATTTGGATCGAACGTATAAATTATAAAGGGTGATAAGTGAATTAGTGTTTTGAATTTCTCTTCTTAGGCGTAAAATATATCCTAGTTTCTGTGTGCTTGATTAATGATGTACTCTATATGTTTCGTAAAAGTTAGCTGTGAGTTATACATGATACCAAGATCCCTTCTATGCTCATTCTATTGATAGTTACGTTTTAAACCATGTTCATTGATATATGTACCTGTCAACTCACCACATAACTGTCAACTCACCACTCTTTCAATTGTACTAATGCTGCCGTTTGATGAGGTGAAATTCGGTTAATCTAAGTAATGCTTGTTTGAAAATTGGAGTTATCGAACAGATATCACATTTTTATGACTAACGGCACACATTGCGGGCACTACCTACCTCATTTAAGTTCAGAATTCTGTTCCTGATATTTCTTAAAAGATCTGGTCATGTATATGATCACGACCATTTACTCAGCGCACCATCAATATCAAAGCTTTCCCTACTACCACTGGCAGCAACTAGAATAACTTACAAGTACAGAGTGATTAAAAAGTCACGCAGCCCATGGAGATGTTGAAAATTGTTAATATTTACTCCCTCGCACATGTGCACCCTTTTGATCATATTCCTGAAGACCCTCTGGAATGTATCACATGAAATGTTATCCACAGTACTTTGAATATTCGTCTTCAGTTCAGCCAAGGTGTGTGGATGTGTTACGTAGGCCACAGAGTTCAGAAATCCTCAGAGAAAAAGGTCCGTCGGAGTGAGATCTGGAGATCAGGGCGGCCCTAGTGGCTTCGTAATGATGCGCCCAAGTAACACATTCAAGATAGCCCATGCTCACAAGAGAGGTATGGGCTGTTGCGCTGTCCTGCTGAAACCATGTTCGTTCCTTTTCCTCGTCAGTCAGAGAGTCAAAGAATTGCATGACTAGCCGAAGATAACGTTCACTATTAATTGTTGTTTCGAAAAAGAGAAAAAAATTCTCTTTCGAGACATAGCACACCGAGCTTTTGGGGGCGTGAAGGGGAGATTCAACCAGTACATGAGGATTGTCAGTCGACCAATAACATAAATTTTGTGCATTCACGTACCCGTCGAGTCGAAACCAACGCTCGTCAGACTAGTACCAGTCATCCAACTCCTCCCCATCAGGCGTCACGTGTTCCATAAACCAACGACAGTACATTACATGCTTCACTAAATCACCATCCACTAACTCCTGCAGAACTCTTGTTATGTACAGAAACATTTTCAATGCTTTTCGTAAAGCGGTATGAGCTGTACCATAAGACACACCTTTCTGGCCGGATAACCTGCGCAGGGACTTATGTAGACTTATGGCCATTGCTACACTGATATCCGTTACTTTGTCTTCTGTGAGGACTTTCGGTCTATCACTTCGGGGTGCATCAACCACACTCCCTCTTCTCTTGAAGTTATCATACAGGCGTTTAATTGTTGATTTATTCGGAGGTGTCTTCTCAGGATACGTCTCTTCGAAGCATGCAGCAGTGGTTCCGTAACTCAAACACCGTATGTACTGTTCCAAAATAATGATCCGTTTTTCAAATGAGTACACCATCCTGTTGTGGATCTCTACGCTGCTTCCTGCCTCAACTATCACCACCAGTCACCTGGAACACAATGGAAAACAAATATAACTTGGGTTGCATGACTTTTTTATCACTGTACTTTCTTCTAATAATGCGAACTAATACATTTTGTAATATCAATTGGGACCGTTTGTCAATAGCAAGTAGTATTGTTTGTAGGTACAAATTAGTACCAATTGTAAGTACCATTTAGAACCATTTCTAAGTACAACCGAGTACCATTTGTTTTATTTACAGACCACAGGAAAAGAAAGTGTTTTTCCCATTTTATTGGTTTTACACAAGAATGGTTTGAATAATTAGTAATGCGTATACCGGCACATCTATTTTTTTTTTTCTCTAGCAGACGTACTATCCATGCAATCTTCATTCATGATAGCTTATTAAAAAGGCCTTTCAAAGGGATGGTACTCTTGTCTCAATTTCGCCAAAAATAGAGAAAGCACGTTTTCCCTCTGTAGTTTTCATTTGTAAATACCAACTAGTACATTTGTAGATTATTTGTAAATACCAACTATTATCATTTCATCATAATTCTCATTGGTAAATATTATGTATTTATGAATGAATTACTAAATAAATCAACCTCGTAACCAGAACGATGACGTAGACTAGGCACAAATTGTTCGCATTTTCTCCAGATTAGTCCATGCATTAGAAAAATATATATAAAACAAAGATGCTGCAAATATATTACAATGGAAACCTAACGAGTGTGTCAGTGAGACTCACGCAAGAGCAAAACAAACACTATGTAAACAGAAGTAATTATAAATGTTTACGTAGTCAAGTTGTGGTAGCAGACAATGCCGACTCCAAGTGGAGAAACTTGGAAGTGCTCAAGTCACGCCTACAATGAAGACAGAATAGGTCTATAAAAGGCCTGACAGATACCATAAGGGTATCATTTCACTTTGACAGTAGTCACCTCTTCCCTCCTCTCTGACTTGGCTTTGGAGTCAGAGTCCCAAATCTCTCTACCACCGACTTGGTTTGGAGTCGGACTACCTTACCTCTCTGACGTGGTCTGGAGTCAGATTCCTTTTCATCGATATACAACCATTTCCCCGCCGACCTAAGTCAGATATATAAGTTGCTACATCGAAGAGGTGATCCACGCTTAATCGTTACAGCCTAAGTACCGGGTACTGATTGAATCAACTTTGTCAAATCTTTGTATACAACATATTTTATGGAACTTTTATAATAAAAAGGTGTCGGTTAAAAAGTCAATCATCTCTACGTTTCTTATTTAATAACCACAAAACTTACAGTCCTACGTCGAAAGGGTCTACTCATGATTTTATTAATAGTTAAACAATAAAATCATTACGATATTGGATTAATTTTTTGTTTTTATTTTAGATTTCGGGACATCCAAGGAACGATTTGCGGCAGGAATCTTCGTATTTATTTATAGAAAAGTCCTCCGGAAATGATTGGGTTGTTGTTGCTACTGATGCCAACTGGGAGACTAAGTGAGTACATTTCCATCGTAATTTATCCCCGTAAATTAGATCTTTCGTTGTTTTGTTTGTCATGTCTTCGGATAGATTTCCTGTAAATATCCTTTTTGTTTGCTCCTTTGAATCGTATATTCTTCAAAGGCCATCAATCCAGGTCTCTATATCATGAACTATGCACTTTTCACTTTGCAGAAATTTAAGAGTCCAGAATGAAAGGGTTTAAAGAATATTTCTACAAAGTAAAGTGAGGAAAAGTTTTCATAAAACGCACAGTTTTAAAAATATTTTAGAAATATTTATGAAACACATTTATTATGCACTCTTCATTTTTTAAGGGATAAGTGCATAGTGCATAGGGTCCTAGAGTAGAAGTTCATTTCAGAAATTGAGAAAAACTCTTTAAAATGAAAAAAAAAGTAAAGTGAGTTAAATTCTATTAAAGTTAGTAAGTTCGGTGTTTCGAAAGTGGCTCTGAGTCATCAGGTTGTATCGCTTTGCAGTATATGAATATGCTATTGGCCAGTAAAAGTCGGAGGCTGATGCCCCTTTTCTTTAAAAGAAAAAAGTTTAACAAAAGTACAGATACATTTATATGGCATTCATTCTTTTTATTTCCAATTCTTTATTTTTCTAAACTAACTTAATGTTGAGTTAATACATTATAAATTAGGTTTATCTAAAATATATAACACTGATTTGTTAATGAAACAAAAACCATCATCTGTCACAGTCCCAAATCTAGGGATGGGGAGCAAAAGAGGACAAGCGTCACGTGCGGCACGTTTAGGGGCGGCAAATTGCTAAAAAGAAAAAAATAGAAGCTCCTTAAAAAGGAATAAAATCGTCTATTAAATTGAAGTTGACCTAAACGTGTTCAAGATGCAAATTCCGGCACGCTAAGACATTCTTTTTATGTTATTCCGTACAACACATCTTCTCTAAAATTCAAAACCGCGGCTCAAGTCAGATAGGCAGGTCTACTGCCTTACTGGAGTTAGTAATAGCGATGCCACGACAGGCTCCAGAGAAGATAACAAAAGTTCGTTACGTGATACGAGACAATGTTGTGGCCGTCGCGTCGGCTGGTCATGTTATTTGGCTAAAAATGATGGAAAAGGGCGTGGAAAGGGCGGCAAAATTAAGCTTTGCCCCCAATACGAAAATTTCTAGTTCCGCCACTGATCTGACAGCAAATTTATAGATCGTCTTGGCTTTCGTTGTTGACAGGTCACTTCAAAATATCATCATAGTATTCAGGCACATCACGCTTTTCTTTTCCCAAATCATTAATTTTATTCCACTTGATGGAATCTTTTCCTGATGGATTAGTTAGTGTTTTTATGGATGAGGTCTTGACTAATATTCACTACAAACTTAGAAACATTTATTTATTTATTTATAATACCAATGTGTGCAGCTATATCTCTATTTTCTGAAATAATGCAGAACTAAAATATAAACAAATTGCAAAATGATGCCCTTTTTAAAGTAATATGATCAATTTTATTTATATTTTGATTCGTAGATTCCTTTTATAGTCGTGTTCCTATGAAATGAACGCCTGGTTTCTGAGTGTACAATCTCTGTACAGCACAACTATGCAGGGTGGCCAGAAAGTCAGTTTACACCTGATCTGAATGCGTGTAACAGTGTAAGATGGTAAGATATTTAAGATTTGAACTTCCCATCCTGATCATTAATATGGCAACAGTGCTCCTCACATGAATTACAACGTGATTGCCCTGAGAGAAAAATTGCTGAATTTTAGTCTAGATAATCCAGAGAGGCGAAATTTAGCAAGATTCTGCATCACACATAAGATTTTCTATACCAGGCTACGTACAGGTTTGTTGCTCAGCCATGACCAATCTGTACAGCCGCTAATAGCCGGAAAATCATGTCTACTCCTCGTTAGCACTTGCAGGATACAGAAAATCCTTTTAATGCAATTTCAAATAGTTTTGTACGGATACTACACAGTCCTCCCACTCCTGTGTACGATCCCACAGACTACAAACGACGTAAACGGATTTTCCTTCTGCGTAGTAAAACTAACTGTAGACTGGTTGGTGAGAAGCAATTAGTGGCGCGTAGTGGCTGAGAAGCAATTACCGTGTATTACAAGCAAAATAACGGTTTGTGATACTGGCCACCGAGTAAATAAAGTGAAAATAGGAGTCTATTGGCGAAGGTCTGTCGGCAAATATTTTGTGCACTGAAGTGAAGAAGTGAACTTAGCAAAATGTGCCTCTCTCATATTTTTAATAGGTTTGGATTTGGTTGTCTAATTAAGACATTTGAAGGTAAGTTTGTTTGTTTTGTATACATTTGGATTCTGCAAAATAACTTTTCCTATTTATTTTTACAACGATCTGTGGCATGTGCTATGTCATTCAATATGATTTGGAATTGGTTAAAGAACATTTGGAGTAGGTTTTCTAGATCACCACACAGACAATCCGGAGCACAACCTAGAAATTCTAGACCACGATGTGTAGTATAGTCAAAATAATCTGGATCACCGTACAGGCAATCAAGTGCATAGAAAAGGGTTTATAGAAGTCGAAGGTGTGGTCTAGGAAATCTACAGCAATATCCAGAAAATGCGGAATAACCGCTAGAAATTCTAGAATACCGTTCAAAATATCCAAGGTATAGTGCAGAAAATCTAGATCACCCTCAAGAAAAACAGGAGTACTGACAAAAAAATTATATACCACCGCTTAAAAAATCAAAGGTTCAGTCTAGAAAATCTAGATCCCCATCAAGGAAACAAGGAGCATGACCAAGAAAATCTAGACAACAGCTAAAGAAATCAAAGTTTAAGCCTAGAAAATCTAGATTACTGTCAAGGAAACCACGAGTAAAGAAATTCTAGACCACCGACCATGGAAATCAAAGGTATGACCTAGAACATCTAGACCACCGTCATGAGAATCTAGAACCCCATACTGTCAGTTCTGTACCAAACATACGTATAGGTACGTCTGCGTTATCCTTGCTACTTCGTTCTGTTCCTTCCAACACAGTACAGAAAATCTTGAGCCTCAACACAGAATAAAGTCCTCCTGCCGTGGCATGTGCAGCGCCCGTAAAGCCGCCTGTAAGCGGAATCTACGTTTTTTCCTTCTAAATGCAGTCAATTTTTCTCTCAGTGCACGTGACTGCCCGGGGAGGACAATAAAGTCTGTGCGCTGATCAGTTTATTATCTTGCCTTTCTGTGTTTGGTGAAGAACAATGTCAGATACCACCGACTTCACTTTGGAAGAGTGCTTAGTGACAAGTGTGTGGGTCCATGAACGGAAGCACAACAACGAAAATATTACACAGGTGATGGATAGGTTTCGTGAACGGTTCGGTAAGGAGCCACCAAATCGTCAAACTTTGATCACGTGGGAGAAGAAAGCTTTTCGCCTGGGAAGTGTTTTGGATGCCCCCACTCTGGTTATCCATCAATCCGAAAGGAAACATGTGCTGGAGTTAATGCGTCAGTGATGCGTTCACCCTGCAAGTCGACCAGAAAGCGTACTGCAGAGCTTGGAACTAAAAGGAGCACAATGCAACTCCACATGAAAATGGACTTAGGCCTGCAAGGATTCCAGCCAATGGCCATCAATGAACTAACGGACGATGACTTCAACCGCCGCAGTAAGCATGCAGGATCCCCAAATTCACCAACCCCTTATCCTTAGCCGCCTCGAAGTCCGGACCTTACGACAACAGACAACGCCTTGTTGGGGATCATCAAATCATACGTCAGGAAGAAGCAGTACGTGGATAATGATACTCTGCGGGCAAGTGTGCTTGAAGCCTTCCTGCATGTGACACCGAAGCTACTAAAGCAGATGAGTAGGACATGGAGGCGTATCAAGTTGTGTAGGAATAATGATGGTGCAAATACGGACGTTTTGGACAAATAACTGAAAGTGTTACTAAAGTTACGATTAAATAATTGCACGTGTAAAGGAACTTTCTGGTCACCCTGTATTTTGTTGTTTATTGGTTGCTTATGTTTATGTATTTTTGTAAGAAGCTTATATTCCGTACCAGTATATCTGTGTTTGTACACGCCTTCCAAGACTCTTATCACATGATTCCTTCACAGCTCTGGATTTGAAATATTTATGTTGTAGAATCATAGTAACGTTGCAGTAGCAATGACGAAGAAGGAAGGACTATTTAGGGGTGATCTCATACACTTAACAAGTCTTTAAGCAGAGCCTTGAACATTGTACAAAGTAATAGAGACAAAGTATATATATCTTATTGAATACAAAGTAAGAAATCGCTGGTAAATTAGTTTCTAAATCAGCTAAACCGAACTTTAACAGTGCATTTAACATTGCACAGGATGCTGGTTCTACACTATAATTTGAAACAACTAAAAACACCAGGCAACCCTACCCTGTCTGACATTAACATAGAAGAAAGCACAGCCTAATTGTGTTTGTATTACTTACAGACCACCATCCTACTCATACCTTAATAGAGTAACTTGTTAGCTGTACTGATGGCATGTGTACAGGATTTACTGTAGTTCGAAAAAAGTTAGATTTGTGAAACATTAAGATTGCCGAGATTGCTACCACTTTGAAGATTCATGGACAACCAAATGGTCTTCCGTAAAGATCAGAACTTGGAACAGAAGACAGCCCTACGTCAGAAGGCTGGTAAACACAGAAGGAAAACTTACATTGAAACACATGAACTCTCATTTCGTATAGCTTCCGAGCGGATCCATGATGATGATTCAAACTTATATCAATGCTAACAACCCGTCAGTTTGAAATCTATCTAATTTAGGCTATTAATATTGCATCTTGAATCACTGTATCTTGTCGCATTGTCCGATCAATATCATGTTCATGTATTTTAAGTAGATTGTCAGGTTCATGTGTGGAAGTAAACATGTGAAACCATGGAAACACTCTATCACCAAGGTGTCGTCCACTTTTGTGATATGTAATATCTGTTTGTAATATGTGGGGGGTCTATTTCTTTGGATCTTAGTGGGACCACTAGTAGAACTGAAGTCTATCTTCACAGGTTATATTTACAGAAACGTTATTGGTGATATGCTGCATTCCTTTTTTCCACTTACCCGGAGATAGTCATAGCTGTTATACTGAAACCCATCTCAATATTTGACTGTACTACCCAGAAGACCGAACCAAAATCTTACAGAAAAATGTAGCTAGCCGTAAGCATTCCTTCACAGAGCAGGTTTTTCTATTTGATGTTTTCTTAATGTCCTGAAAAGTATAGTGAAAAATTCGGATATACTGTATTTCAGTATAACAATATGATCATCTCTTAGTTAGGTAAAGATGAATTCTTTTATTATGGCAATGCAATTCCATCATGTGGACGGCTAACAAGGAACTGGTTTAACAAACACTCAAGAGACTTTCATGTTCCCCACAACCACCGGATGTTAAAAGTCACACTGTACAGAAAACTCTTAATGGCTTAGTGTCTTAATGGTTTAGTAAAACTCTTAAAACCTTTGGCGAATATGACGTAATTATGGGCTGCTATACAAGATGCATAGATATAAATATTCCTACCACCGTCTAATCAATTCCATGCTGCACCAAGTAGCTCCTGTCATTAAACAAATTTGGAACTAAAACCTATAGAAAGTGCTTTGTACTTCTTTCGACACTCTAGTGTATGCCAGAGCTCTGCATTCGAGTCCGTTCCGATTCTACATTCCCATTTTACAGCTCAATCCGAGCCCAATCAAAAATCGGACCGAACCGTCCGAAAAAGTTGGCAATTGGATTCGTAACGCGTTTTCTGTCACGTCAGGCCAAGGGTGACGGTGAGTCTGCTTTAAATCGAGCCAGAAAGTGTGAATGTAGAATCGGGCCGGGTCTGTCGAGATCGAGCATGGATGAAGGACTCTATGTATGCTAGGTACTGCGATACAAACGTGGAGAAAAGAACAAAGTTTATTATGGAAATCATCAGTGAACATAAAATTAAATGACAGAGTGAAATGAGGTTATTTATGTATCAGTAAAGAACGATTACAAGTAATCCTGCTAAAATTTTGTCGACACGAAAACAAATTGAAAGTGACCCTGGAATATGTATATTTTAACTTATTTCTATATTTTATTGCAGGTTCATTTGGCATAAAACGTACGACGGTAGTGGAAGTAGTGAAGCAGAAATATTATGGCATATACTAGAAGGTGTTGAACCAGGCAATTATAGGATTCGGCATACTGGTCACTATAAAACACCAACAGAGGAAATCCATCCCTACGAAGGAACTTCAAACACGTTCACGGTTAATCCTTAGTAAGTCACCAATTTCATATTTCGGGGCGGTATATTAGTTATTCATGACCTATGGATCATCTACTTACGGCTTGTGGTGACATGCGCCCCCCGTGAAGCTTTTATCCGGTCCGAAAATAATTTGACTTTTGAAGCACAATCTTGGAAAACACACAGGATGGGCGGTATGCATGGGACCAAAGTACAAGATCCCTTTCTGGTGCTTCTTTGAAATCAGCTACTGTTATAAGTGGTTCCCATGGGTTGAGTATTATAGAAATCATATACATTTAGTCATTGCAGAGCACCGGTAAAAATATAGTTCTTCAACTAGTACCTCAGTGGACACTGAAGTCTGTCAGAAGCGTAGAAGAATACAAAATTACACCTCGTTAGTTCGTCGGTTACTTACAAAATTAAAATACCGCCACAAACTTGCTGCTGCCTACTTAGCGATAAATTTAAAAAAAAATCGTATTTGAATGTGGCAAGCAGATTCGTACTACGGTTAAAACTACATTTAACACTGATCAGTTAGTTCCATTTAGTTTTTTTTTTTTTTTTCATTTGGAACCAGTGACCCGTTTCTTCTCTGGTTGTCTCACTGACGAGTGTAGTGGATCAACCTTCACTGTATGTGTCCCATACTCGAGCTCTCCGTGTGGCTGTTAGTTTACTGTGCTTGGTCACTACCTAGGACATTTTCTATTTGTTTACTTGAGCGGTATATACACCAGTGGTGGCTCATCAGGTGAAGTTGGGGAAGTTCAACTTCATTTACTATTTTGATATGTTTTAACTAAATAGGCATTAATAAGTATTAATTGGGACAGAAAGTCAGTCAACATCATCAAAGATCGGATAGTGGCATTATCAGTACCCTCTCTAAGCCCTGAAATTCCAGAATAAATGTTAACGAACAACGATAGTAGGAACGTGTTCATGGATGAACGTTTTGGTAGTACTTCAACTTTTACTTTTGTCACGAGTCGCCACTGGTATACACTTCGTGAGGATTATGTAAACACCTCTTGTCAAGTCTCAGATTACTATACAGAATAGTAGGCCTTAATCTGTTTTTGTGTGAAACTGTACATCAATCAATAATTTGGTTCCTATGGATTTCGTTAGTGGATTTCTGTACGAGTTTATTAGTGTATCTGTTTCTCTTGAAACGTCATGGACCTGCCTAAGTTTAATGACATTTTGGACGACATACAGTACATGGAGATTGAATAACAAGGAAACAATGCAGAGAGAAGAAAAATAGTTGTTGGATGTGTCGTTGGAAATGTCTTACCTGATTTTTTTTCAACGAAACATTTATTATCCAAATCGGATGCTCGCTGCAGAAGCTAGGAGATAACATGTATGCACAGTCTCCTTTTTTTTATTTTTAACTGTTGAACAGGTAGTGAACGTAGCTGATATCGAAATAAAATTGGATGTATTTTGCACACCTTGGAGTCTCTTTAGTATACGTTGAGCGTTCCATTTGAAATCATAAATGGAGCAGTCACTGGTGATGCCTAGTAAAGGTGATGTGCATCGCGTATAATGAAAAAAAAATATTTAACCTGACTTCTAACCCGTCTTCGTTCGCTGTCGCTCACTCGACATACTGTCACAGTGGTTTTGTAGCAAAACATGAATGGTAATATGAAACAAAAAACAGTTCACTATGATGTAACATTACCATGATTCCGATTTCTGAACCTGTGACTTATTACCCTCGAAAAAAGAGTCACACTCGACGTAAACTAAAGTAATAACCCACACACCAGTGGCGGCTCGTGCCTCCAAAAACTGGCGGTTCACAAATTTTAAATGTACATACAGTACTTCTAAAGGAAAAAATCATTAGAATGCTTTTACAATTTTAACAGAACTAACTAAAAACAGTTGCAATTGAAGACCTAAATTGGAAAACGTCGAAAGTCCATCCAAGCTCTCGTGGTTCTTTCAACGGCATATTTGCTGGTCTGTCGAATTACTAAGTTTTTTATTAATCCTGAAACACGTGGGCATTTTTTTTTAGTTTCACCTAA
>JAGDQP010030289.1:0-22720 GCA_022664845.1 Lepisma saccharinum | reverse complement strand
ACACTTCTTCAGATTGAGAGTCATACCAGATCTCTGCAATCGTTCTAGGACTTCCTCTAAATATTCTAAATGCTCATCTATGGTGTTGCCTGGGATTAGAATATCATCTATATAAATTAAAAGTTTCTGGAACAACTCAAATCCCAATGTATGATGTAGTGCGGACATCAATGCACTTGAACCATTCTTAAATCCAAACGGGAGTCTTTTAAATCGATACATTTGCCCATCGAATGTAAAGGTTAGCAAATTTCTACAGTTCTCAGTAAGCTCGACTTGTAAATAAGAATGAGACATATCTAGAGTACTATAAATTTCAACACCTGATAACTTAATGAAAAGATCATCAATAGGTTCCACTTTCAAGTTTTTCAATGGTACATGAGTATTCAAAGCCATCAGATCCAAACAAACTCTTATCTTGTTAGTCTCCTTCTTCTTAACAACAACAAGAGGATGACAATGAGGAGAAATAGTAGCTTCTATCACCCCCCAACGGATCCAACTTCTAATTTGTTCTCTCACCTGTTCTTTATAATAAAACGGTATCGGGTAGCTCCTTTTTGTTATCGGTTTATCAGTGTCCACAACAATATCGTATTGGAAACCTACACACTTTCCAGGTCTTTCGCTTTAGGTTTCCCCATAGCTGACTTTTCCAAACTCTCTGATGAGGAACCGGATGAACTTCTCACGCGTCCATTTTCCTTTAAATTTCCCATTTCTTGTTCCACTTTGGTCACTCTATCCAAGGTAATTTTGTGTTTGAGACTAAGTTCTTTCAATTTCTCTTGAGTTTCGAGTACACTTTCTTCTATTTTCACTTCATTACACTTGATAACATCTATATCAGTTTTTACGTCCTGCTTCCAACAATGCATCTTTTCAACAACACCTGCTTCTACTTCTGTGATTCTAAAATTAAGAGATTCGGAAACACCATCAGTCACAGATTGCACTAGACTAGTCGCATCCTGCATGACACTCCTCTTCACCGCCAGCAAACCTTGTGCTAACTCACGCTCTACACTCGTCCTGTTTTCCTTACATACTCTTTCTATTTTGTCCATTCGTAAATTCAATTGCTCAATTTGCAACGTATTCTCAGTTCGAACTGTTTCTATTTCCTGCCTAATCTCTTTAAGATCACCTTTCACTTCATTTTTCATGTCCAATATTTCATTTTTCATTTCAGACATTCCGTTTTCTATTTCAGACACTCCATTTTCTATTTCCGACATTCCATCTTTCATTTCCGACATTTCATTTTTCATTTCATTTTTCATTTCAGACATTCCATTTTTCATTTCAGACCTCATCAACTTCAACATCTCCATCAGATCCAATTCTTCCTTTTTCTTGGCATTTTGATTCTCCTCTTTCTTTTGTTCTTTATCTTCAGTCTTTGCCTTTTCATCGTTCTGACAAACTTCACAATAATGCAATCGACGTTGCGGCTGCCCTTCAACAATTACCAACTCCAATCCAGGATAATCCTCCAGGCACTCTAGGTGAAATTGCTCCTGGCATTGTTGACACTTAACAATTTCTCTAGCTTCACTTTCATCAGTACAACACTGCATTTTGATGATCTCCAATAATTTTGCAATGACCACACAATAACAAATAACTCCCAAATCTGTCCGTGTCGTCCACAATAAATCGTAATACGACACACTACCCAAACACGACCAATAGAACTGAACCAAATGTCCAAACTCACTGACGCTCAGGTCCCTGTTCGGGCGCCATATATAACGGGTTCGTACGGTGAAATTGTCTAATGTTATTGAATAAATAGTAAGTACTAACACAGGATGGGTTCAAGGTATCACGATCTTGGTTAAATAGGTACACCACACTAGTAATGATGAATAATCTACTCAAGTAACACCAACAAAAAGAACCACATCAATCTTGGAGAAAGGAATGAATAATAAAACTAGAAAACTTCCTAGAACCTTATGTGAACTGATACTTCTAAATGATTGTATCTTAAACACCTGGACTATTGATGAAAAGAACTTATTTATTATGACTAAAAATTATACACAAGATAAATAATTATCCAAAATAATTAATAACAATCGCAGACGTATCTTGCTTTTTCAGTAGAGAAGTTTATGTCCACTATAGAAATATCAAACCACAATAATATCTATAAAAATTATTGTTAAAAATGTCTTTGGTTGAATATTATTGATAAATATATAAAAGACTTACGGTATTTCCAATAATTATCAGTTTATTATTAATTATCCGTAAGCTTCAAACACTAGAATCACCACTTTTGTAATATTTTGAGTAAACTTACTCAAAAACAAGCAAAAATAATCTTAAATGCGTAGAGAACACCTTTTCAAATGACAGAGTCAAATAATCTTTAGCCTTTTTTACACTAAAGGTGTATTATCAGACCAACTCTTCGCAATAAAACACGTATTTATTCTTTACTTAACAAAATGTTACGTTAAAATACTTTATGACTTAGTAACAGTATAAATCATATGTATTGCTTTCAATATAAGGTGAAAAAATAAACTTTTTTAGAAATTTCTAGGTGTCTATACTTATAAATATACGAGTAACACCTTAGAACAGTGTAATATAATGTCTTCTATGGTTAAATATTTAGAACAATTCCAAACCTCACGATACGAGCTTGCAATAACGTGAAAATATGATTTTTTACAATATTGCCAACAAAGGTACCCCCATACTACTTATGAGTTACGACCATAACAGTACTTTACATATTAATATGGTAATAAACAATTTATTCATACACCAATACACTCTAATTAAACCAATATTTAATACTAAATTACACGTATCTTATGATGACTCTCCAACACCTATCAAACTGGATCAAAACAAATCAACACTTAGCCACTTGATCTGAAAATACTTTGAAGACCGAAAAGTCTCTAACGAAGTAAGAAAACCGACTGATCTTGTCGACACGATCGCGTGCGCACGGATCGAAAGATATTGAGGTGGAAGAAATAGTATTCGAAAAATTTCCCAAGACTGAGAACAAAATGAAAATCAAAATTCCACACACCTAGAATAAGGAATATCACACCGCAACGCAACTCCAATGAATTTTAATCAAGAAAATTCTATCCGATTCTGAATATCAAAATAACAAAATTAAGATAGCAACAAGATCTACTATCAAAATGTTCGTAGAAGGAAATTAATATCATACGGGTACAGGGATAAAAAATAATGTTTATAATTTTAATCACAAAATTCGTAGTCCTTTCTACTCGTTCAATCACAGGGATGACACAAAAATCTTCTTCCGAGGTATGTCCGCTTCTTTATTACGCTCCTCTCCTGACTGGTCCTGGATCCCCTTCCACACTTTAGGCAAGCTACAACCTTCCATTCAACATGTTAGAGGGTAAGTATCCAATACACTTCTTCGATTGAAGGATAAGTTTATATTGTTTTTCCCGCGCCGCTACACCGGATTATATTTCTGTACACAGCTGGAGTCGATATTATCCAACGCAACTGGATTCCAAAATATGACGTAACTGGTACTTCAGTATGAAACCAATACTATCTTCAAAAATAAATACTGTAACATTTATAACGAAGATGAGAAGTTCATAGAAATTGATGATTTTTCAGTTCTTCACCAATATTTAAAACACAATCGTTTTCTTTGCAGTACGTAAAGAAAATTGTAAAATTAATCAACGAAACCACCTTAGCATGACACTGCTTGTTTTATGTTTCATTCAAAGATAACAGCCTTTCTTTATTTATGCTAATTTGCGTCTTTCGATATCCCGTATAAAATTCCTTGAAATACTTTTACTCCGTTGACATTAATAACACCAATGCTGTTTTTAGTAAATTCTGTCTCGAATTAGTAACACTGTAAATCATGTGATATCGTCTCTGCTTGATGACGTAACACGACTACACATTAGTATTAGTCTACATTTTTTCTCCCAGAAAAAATGAAGAAAAAAATGAAAAAGAACAGTCTAATCGCCTCGCAACAATCGCTCTCGATCTGCGTAATTGTTGTTGTTAGGAAGCATGAATCCACTGACAGCTTACAGAAACTACGATTAAACTACAAAAGCTGGGATAATGTTCTTTGCAAAACGAATGCAGTTATTTATAGTGTAAATATTTCTTTCAAATTATTAATAGACATGAAGACAAATCTTCTGGCGTTGTGCGTACCGTTTACAAGTATGATATTTTCGTCCATAAGAGGCTATGTGAAATTAACATATCAAAAGTGGTACTCACCCGGACTGTCCATGGTATATTTCATTCGCACGTTGGACTAATATAGAAATTCTCTTTCTCACCAATATTTAATAAATCTGGAATCTCCTTCCCGGCATCCAGGTTTAAGGCAAGGTTATCCACAATGTCCAATGCAGGAACCACGACCACTATATCCAGCTCAGCAAATACTTCTTAACTTGATATTTTCACTCAGCACTCACACTAATATAAAAGATGGACGAATATGTGTCCCAACACCGACAATGGGATGAAACTTTCATAATTTAATCACCACTTATAATATACAGCGCACATTGAAGTATCGTGTGCGTCTCTCCGCTACAACATCTTGTTACGTTCTAACTATCCATCCAAAAAAAATGTAGCCAACCTCATAACTGAAAGTTGCCTAACCAAGCACTAATTCAGATGATAGATTTTTTTTTTACTGATCCATCACATTAGGAAGGAACGATTTTCAGTTCTCTTGAGTCCTTTCTTCGTCCCAAGTCTCTTACACACATGGTTTTGGCATCGATCTTTTAGAAGCCACTTTGCTCACGTTTTCTACGCCCTCGTACAGACCCTGTGTAGGCACTTCCTTCACAAATGGAGAAATTATTCTTGACCTTGAAGACTCAAACACATACCCTATCCTAAGTTAGAAAGGGAAATTTGTCCTCTCTTAAAAAACGTGCTCTGTTGATACGAAATTTGTTAGATATTAAATGGACCACCCCATTCTCTCCTCGCTGTTCCATTTACACTCAAATATAATTAATTCCGTTTTCCAGGGATCGAGATAAGAGCATTTGAACATTCATTGGCCATTACACAGTTTCATATTGTTATGTTCTTTTATATCATCTTCATCTTATGACTTAGATTCGCTATGTTCTTTTATATCACCTTCATCTTATGACTTAGATTCGCTATGTTCTTTTATATCACCTTCATCTTATGACTTAGATTCGCTATGCTCTTTTATATCACCTTCATCTTGAAACGCCCCCAACCCAAGATCCCAAAAGAGGATCACACAGACAAATAGGGTCGCCAGGAGCCTAGAGTACCCACGCAACGCATCTAACCTAACCTCTAGCTCCAAACATTTTCTACACCCCAGACGAGCGGCGCAGAAATGCCTTCCAGATTTAAGAATATCTGGGAAAGAGGATTCCAGATCCTTGTGATCACTGTAAAAAACATAATTTAGATCGAGGAAGGAAATACCGGTAAGGCAACACCTCCAATCTTTTAATTAGATCGTCAGTTCATACTCTGAAGTACCAGTTGGTTCAGATTAGCGATAGGTTAAGAAAGAAAACGCAAATCTTTACTTGGGAAATAATCTCAAACGATAATACGCATAACGACTCATATATGACTCATACTATGTCTTTACTCACTTCGAAGTCTACAGGGTGGCAAAAGACCATGTCTTACCTTTACATTAGTAGGGCCCACACCTGTAGTCTGGAATCGCAATTCCTGAAATAAAGACGAAAGAACACCAACGAATGACGGTCGCAACTCAATCTAAACGTCGTGTCATAACGCACAAATGCACATAACATCTATTCACACAAATCACATGCTGCAGTCACTTCATATGTCAACGCAGAAATAACCAGAAATTCAATATATAGTTCCTTTCCCAAGTTATCACTTCTCAGCTGGCGAAAGAATCCTACCACTGGCCTACGGATTTATGAACCAACCTAATCTAATTAAAATCACATCACTCAAAACGATAGGTTTACCGAAACACAGAAATAATATAGTATCAATTGCTGTCAACTTCACGTAACGATTAGTAGCTAAATTCCAATGAATATCGTGTCAAACATTAAATAAGTCACTGCACATCATAAATATTACCATACACTGTATGAGGATTATCAACTAACGCCTTAAATCGTACCTGGTTAACTGAGAGGTTTCTATACTACGTTCACTGAACATAAACACTAGATTTTCGAAGAAATATAAAAATTTCAGAATTCCAATTTATTACACTGAACTTACATAATGCACGCTTTCGGATATGATAATCTCATAAGGATCTGAACAGAATTACTGTGGAGTTGAAGGAACAAACAAATTTGAATGATCTATCTGCTATACATTGAATTTGTTAAGCAGAACTGAAAGTTATTTTATTGGATACAAATGTCCATAATTTCTATAATAATTAATAAATCTTGCTGATATTTTCACAAATTATTCCCAAAACATGTTATTTAATTTAGAAAAGTTTTATCACAGTATTACTTACACGATAGAAGTTTTTGTCCAAAATATATCTTGCAGAAAGAATCAATTTAGCTCTATTAAATGCGTGACGTCATTACAGATGATTACCACATTATACAAATGACGTTCTGAATAAATCTTGAAAATGCAAAATAAGGTTATAAAATGTGACTTTTTATCGGAGAATAGTGGCTGGAGTTGAAACCAAGATTAACTAACCATGTCGAATGATTAAATTTACTATTAACATCAAAGACGGTACGTAAAGATAGTCGAACAGACATGTTACTAATTTGACTACGTAAAGGAAATATGCGGTAGCTGTCAACATCCCTAACCGGGAATTTCGAATATTGAAACTGGAGACTAAAAATTTGGCATATGATTATTGAAATCTAACGATCCGATACTTGTAATGTAAGAATTCGGTTAATAGCGGCCCCATACTGAAATTTAGAACATACCGTACATTTTGACAAATAATCTCAAAACCAAAATATTAAATTTAATGAGGTGTAAATTTCGAAATAATGTCGCTGAAAAGTCTCGGTAGCACTTGTATCGGTTACAATTCTTCTTGATACGATTTAATATATTTTTCCGGTATGGACGAAATCAATCGAAATATTATCAGAACATATGCAAAATTTTGTATTTATATTTACCACATGTAGATAGAGCTTAGGAAGTACAGATGACGGAGAGCCCATATGTCCATTCTTCTAGTCATTAAAATTGGAACTGAACTAACATGGCGTGGGAGAGCAGTTCTCCCAGCAAACGGAGAAGAAGGTTGATTCACACCAATCAGCAAAAACCAAGTCACGAAGCATTAACTAGGGTCCAATAAAAAAAAATCCCTTTCGGTAGGCCTACAGGCTGAGGTAGATTTCGAAGTTTCGTTGGGAGCCGGGGCTCGCTCCCCAACTTCAGTGCTTTTGAGAGGATGCGCCTCCTTTATCTTAACCAAAATCTCCCTGCAGCACCACACCACCACGGAGTACATCTTCACCCTCCCACGGTTGGCTGCGCCCCCAAAGGGAAGATTTGCCCCATTTATGGTAACCTACTCTTGGTCATACACCTTCATTGAAAATTTCATTTCTCTACCTTCAATGATTTGGAAATTGGGTTTTTGGGGCGGCCATTTTGGATTTAAGTTGACGACTTTTTGAAAGTTTTCTTATTTTGTCGTGACCTACTTGTGATAGTACAACTTCAAGTAAAATTTCATTTATCCAGCTCAAACGGTGTGCAAAATGGGATTTTGGGCGGTCATTTTGGATCCAAGATGGCGACTTTTCCCAAATGTTGTGATATTTCCCTAAGCTACTCGTTATAATGCACCTTTATGCCAAATTTCGTATCTCTAGCTCAAACGGTGTGGAAAATGGATTTTTAGGTCCGCCATTTTGGATCCAAGATGGCGTCTTTGAACCCATTAGGTAACATTTTCATAATCAAAAAGTGATGTTGTACATTTATGCCAAATTTGATTTCAATAGCCCCAGCGGTTTAGGCTGTGTATTCTATACAACATTGGGTTCGGCGGCCATTTTGGATCCAAGATGGCGACCGATTTTGCTCATTAACGAACTTAACCGAGCTATTAAGCCTAGAAACAACATATCAAAATTTGGTTCAAATATCTTCAAAATTATGGCCGCTAGCGTGTTAATATATATATATATATATATATATATATATATATACACACACTTTCATATCTTACACTTTCACTTTCTCAATAGGTATATTTTCTTCGAAATCTACCTAACAAGCACTAGATCCAAGTCATTGCTGCGCGACTAACGAAAACCTGGATGAATAACGGTTAAAACCCAGAGCAGAAATAAAAACGGAACACGCTCAAAGAGTCTAAAACCATCCAAAGATAATGAGCTAAGGAGAACACACAGAAAGGAGACAAAACGGAGACTAAGAAAATAAAAAGGGGTGAAAATAAATGAAAATGGAACAGCAACTAGGGTGTTACATTCTTATGACTTAGATTCGCTATGCTCTTTTATATCACCTTCATCTTATGACTTAGATTCGCTATGCTCTTTTATATCACCTTCATCTTATGACTTAGATTCGCTATGTTCTTTATCTCCTTCATCTTATGACTTAGATTCTTTATTATATTTATGTTTTTCTGATTTTCGACGCTAGGCCACACTTACTACCGTAACTCCTCACCAAAGAAACAAGTGACTTTCATACAACAGGAATGTTATGAATTTATTTATGGCTTTTAGGCAACTTTATCTCAGGTTGGGATAGGGGAAGAGAAAGGAACGTTGGAAGAGTATCCATTAGGACCTAGTTTAAATATACCATTCATCCACCTGCCTGGTGTGACTGAGAAGAAATTCTGGAAAGATGGTAGGTCCTTTCAATTTGAATTTCATCTGAAAGATGTTGCACACAGACATATCTAATACGTGTATATTTAATTAAAAAGAAATGGAATATTGGAAATTAGACTCTCATCATCAGGGTAATCGCAACTTTTATTGATTGATTCATATCCACAAAGTAGGTTGATTTTATCATTAGTTTCCTCAGAATGTCAACTTGTTACGCTTGGTACAACTTTGTGACTTGCTGAACCGACGCACTTTGGTCATTGTTCACGTGTTTCAAAATCAATTCAAAAGATACGTTTTTTTCTTACTTTGCCTGTCTGTCGTATCAATATATGAAACATTGCAAGCTCGAGTACAGACCGAAGTTGATGTTTATAATTGACGCACAAGACTAGAAAGGATACCAAATGAACGAAGTAACCATAACAAGCAGAGAGAGCACTCACTTATCTCAGAGTTAACAGGGCTTGTTTTAGGAGTCAGGACTCTTCTACCTCCCTCCCCACCAGTTCCTCAGTCGAATTGGAGGACAAGATAATAGACAATTTAAGTAGAATTACTCGCCATAGGAACAGGGCCGGGTTTATACGTCTAGGCGCCCTAGGCCCATGCCTGCCAGCACCCCCGCCCCTCCCTTTTCCTTTCATTCTTCATCAGTCCCGTTCTTTTGCCCTTCCCACCTTCACATTATGACAAATGACTCCCTTCTGTCCTCTTGCCTTTAACAATAATCACGAGATAATATTTAACTCTGCTCGTGCGGTTATTTACAATATTTGGTTCAACATATAATAAGCATGTTGAACATCTATTAATAATAATAAAATAACGGCACTAAGTATATATAGTCCTACAATGAGCAATTTTGATTAAAATATTGTATGCTACTTTCGCACTAATTACATTGAACAAGAAGGCAATACAAGCTATTTTCATTCACACAAAATCACTTTAAGTAAATTAAAAAAAATGGATATTGATAGATGTTATAACCTTGTTCATAAATAACCTTCTGCATATGCATAGTAAATGTTGAAACTAACACAAAAATTGACAGCCGCCGTGACCGTGACACGATTCCGGATTTCCCAGTTGCCGCCTAAGCAACTATCATACCAGGTGTGTGAATATGAAACCGGAGTTAGCCGTCACAACGGTGTCCTTGGCGCCACTTGCTTGTTTTGACTGCCGATAACGATTTGCAACTCACAACCAGACAAGTTTCATGCCATAGCGTAGTGTTTAATAGCGTTGAACATGGCGCAATTTGTACCTACAAACTACGATGTGCGGACAGCATTGATTTTTTGTTACCATTTGAAGAAGAAAACTGCTGCAGAATCGCAACGCATGCTTGCCGAAGCTTACAGTGATCATGCTCTTGGTAAGTCACAGTGCTATGCGTGGTTTACAAAATTTAAAAGTGGCGATTTTGACGTGAGAAACGAAGAACATGGAAGACCACCGAAAAATTTTGCAGACAGCGAATTGCAAGCTTCGTTGGATAAGGATGACGCTCAAACGCAACAACAACTCGCGGATCAATTAAATGTGACACGAGAAGCAGTTTCCATACGTTTATAAGCTATGGACAAGATTCAGAAAGTGGGAAAATGGGTTCCACATGCATTGACTGAACGACAGCAGGAAAACCGAAAAACCACTTGTGAAATTCTGCTCGCCAGGTACAAAAGGAAATCATTTCTCCATAGAATTGTGACTGGTGACGAAAAGTGGATCCATTTCGAGAATCCTAAGCGTAAAAGATCATGGGTAACTCCAGGAGAACCGGCGTCATCGACTGCAAGCCCAAATCGCTATGGACGGAACGCAATGCTTTGTGTTTGGTGGGAACAGAAGGTAGTGATCTATTATGAACTGCTGAAACCTGGCGAAACCGTTAATTCCCAACGTCACCGACAACAAATTATCGATTGCATCAAGCTTTGCGTGAAAAAACGACCAGAATATGACCAAAGACAACATAAAGTGATTGTGTTTCACGATAATGCACCCTCCCATACAGGAAAACCAGTCAAGGAAATGATTGCAACGTTTGGCTGAGAAATCCTTCCGCATGCGGCTTACTCACCAGACTTGGCGCCTTTCGATTTTCACTTATTTGCATCCATGGGACACGCATTTGCTGACCAGCGCTTCACATCTCACGAAAATGTACGAAAATGGCTTGATGACTGGTTTGCAGCACAAGAGGCACCGTTTTTATGGTCTGGCATCCACACATTGCCGAAACGATGGCAGAAATATATCGCTAGCGATGACCAATACTTCGAATAAAATAGTTCTTAGAATCGTCATCCAATCACTGTGACTTTTCTGTACATAAATTCCGGTTTCACATTTACTCACGTGGTAAAGCTGGGAGATATTGCTGCACAATCCATTTTTTAAATATAAAAACGTCTAAAAAATTAAACATTATACGATTCTTTTGTATCTCAGCCAAAATTACATGCTAGTAATCTTTGATGTAAATTAGTGGATGCTGAATGATAATTTTTTTTCAAACCCTTTGATTTGCGCAACCTCTCCTACAAGGTGAAATAAGATTGCGCACATGGATACTGCATATGACAATTAAACAGCATGCAATGGTACGAACAGAATAGAAACTAATTGTTGTTATCCAAAACATTATAAATTGTTGTTTTACCAAAGTAATTAGCTCAAGCAGCCTGATTATTTCTACTAAATGTTACATTTCTTACCCGTGACAGTGTTTATAAATTTTACTAATACAATCGTAAGTGGAAAGGAAAAGAATTTTATACTATTCACACAGTGTAGAGGGTCGCTACGAAAGTTTTGAGATGTGAAAAAACTTGCACACATAAAATCATTTTAATCATTACATTTTCTCAAGGTATTCACCACGACATTCTACAGTAAATCCACTTTTGCATTCTTCCAAACCAATTTGTAAAATAGGGTTTCCAGTCCTGTTTTCTCAAGTGCTAAAAGTTTATTCTCGTAGGCCACTACAGCTTCTTCAGGGCTGGAAAATCTCTTTCCACGCATGCGATTTTTTATCGTCGAGAACAGAAAAAATATCACACGGAGCCAAGTCAGGACTATATGGCGGATGAGTCATAAGTTTGGCCTCTAATGACTCTAAAAACTGAATGGTGATGTTTGCCGCATGGGATGGTGAAGCATGGTCCCACGCAATCCAGATCTTGGTCGTCGTTCTTGAAGCTTCTGGAAAACTTTTGGGAGGCAAACAGTGGTGTACCACTGAGCAGTAACAGTGTGTTGTGTTTCAAGTGGAACAGTGACTACATGACCAAATTTTGAGAATAAAGATGCTACCTTCATCTTCCCCACACTTCGCGGTATCTTCACTTTTGTTGGTGGAATTTCATCTGAAAACACCCATACTGTTAACTGGCGCTTATTTTCAGGGTCAAATTGATGGATCCACGTCTCATCACCGATAACAATGTCTGAAACACGTCGAGAATTGCCTCCATCAAATCTTGCAATCATTTCTTCACGCCACTCAACACGGATGCGCTTTTGCTCATCTGTCAAAGTGTGAGGCACCCAACGAGATGCAACCTTCCTGATCCGAAGATAATCATGTAGAATATTTTATATTGCCGGCGATCCCATGTGTATTGAAGTCTCAATGTCCTTGAATGTAGTTATCTTCTTTTCACGAATCTTTTTTTCCACAGCACCAATGCTCTCCTCTGAAACAACCGTTGGTGGGCGTCCTGTTCCACCTTTATCTTTCAGTGAGGTCCGGCCTCTCCTAAATTCTTGAAACCATCGAAACACAGTTGCACGGGAAGGGGGAAGGTCCCCAAATGGCCCTTGCAAACGCTCAAGGCTTTGCGTCTCGTTCAACCCACTTTTAAAATAAAAAATAATAATCTGACAGTGTTACAATATAGTAGCCAAGTGTTCAAGTACGTGATGAATGATAAAGAAGCTTTTCAAAGCGCGGTTCGGCAGTTGCCAGCTTTGAGTGTGTGGTAGAGCATCAGGTCCGTGGTTCCGATCGAGGTCACGTTTTAAAATTTTATTTGTTCAAAGAATTTGACTTTTCTAGTAACTACTTTTTACTGAAGGCTAGATTTTTTGGTGCATTTTCAACACCATTATAGGATTCACAGAAAGAGGTTAGGTTAGAAAGTTCTTTATAACTGTTAGATTTAGATTCTTATTTTCCACGTTTCATACACGGTTTCATTGACATTGTTTGCGACGCAAGCATTAATGATTGGGTTAGTAATCACACAAGATTTTCCTTCTACGCGATTGAAAATTATCCACTCCCTGTCCTGTCGTAATTTCCATTATGACTTCCTATGGCGAGCCTTTCGTTATTTAAGTCCTACGTCGCTTCCCTCTGTTACTATGGTAACCAATATTCTTGGTGACAAAACAAATGGTGCAACCCTTTGTTTATGAAGTATCACAAGTACTGGTATTTATTTATTGTCAACACAATAGACTTTATAGCCTAATTAATGTGTCTATATTTACAATTCGGTTTACAGACATTTTTTTTATATCAACATTTTTATACGCTTTGTAAGACATATCATATAATATCAAATTCAATGCAATTCCTACACATTTTATTGTAGGCATTACATATTCTCCAGATTGATGACTTCATCATTATATTAGTTTTGGCCTTTTTGCAGTGGAAGAGACCAGTGTTGTCTACACGAGTTTTTAGTGACGGGATACGAAATTGTAACAATGATACCAAGTCTATGCAGTCTATGTCATTTTGAATTACTGTTCTAAGAAATAACAGATCAGAAATGATACACCATGGCTCTAACGTATAAAAATTAAAGTTTTTAATTGATTGTAGTGTAGTTTTTATAAATAAGATAGATCCGAGTTACTTTGTGGTTTAGAAATTTCAGAAATTTGGATTGTATTTTTTCTAGTTGTTGCAAATATTTTGTTGAGAGGGATTCCGAATAGTAGAGGCATATTCCAATTTGGAAGAAACATAAGCATAGTAGATTTTCTGTAATGCAGAAACATTGTTAAACTCTTCTCCCATCCTTATTACAAATCCTAACTTTTTAAAAGCTTCATTTGTAATATTTCTTATGTGGATGTTGAACGTCAATTTCTTATCAAAGGTGACACCAAGATCTTCAATCACATCCGGTCTACTTAGTGCATTCTCATTAATTTCATACTCTAATTGATAAATCGATTTATTTCTACTATAATATAATACTTTACATCTCTTTGCATTGACTGGAAGTTGATTGATAGTGCATCATTTAGTAATGTTATCTAAACCATGCTTGTTTTATGACATCTTCAACAGAATCAATTTTGGTATATATTTTGAGATCATCCGCAAACAGCACTTTTTTCATTATCGGGGATGAATTCCGGGAGGTCATTAATAAACAAGAGAAATAGCAATGGTCCAAGATTCGAACCTTGGGGGACTCCTGACAGAGTTGTATATTCATTAGATTTGTATTCTCTAAATATAACAGATTGTCTACGATTAGTTAAATAGGAGGACATGAGCCTAACCAAGGAAGACGAGAAGTGATAGTTATTCAGTTTACCGAGTAATATATTCTGATTTACTCTATCAAACGCCTTTTCAAAGTCGATATAAATCACATCAACTTGCTTTCCTTCATCCAAGCAGTTTGCTATAAAATCGGTCACAATTGCAAGGTTTCTTACCGTGGATTTATGTGAAACAAAGCCATGTTGTTTAGTTGAAATGACTGGCTTCACGTGATTAATAATCCGCTGATATAAAATCTGTTCAAAGACTTTGGCAAAGACTGCTAACATTGCTATAGACCTATAGTCGGTAATTTCTCGTTTTTCATTAGTATTAGGTATTGGATAAACTAAAGCACATTTTCATTTGTCAGGGAAAGTACATATTTTCAGTGCTAAGTTCAAAGCAATCAATAGAGGATATTTAAACATATCAACACATCCTTTGACTATATAGGAGGGCATGCCGTCAGATTCAACTGTCGTTTTGGATTAAAGATTCTTGATAGCCTTTTCTATTTCACTCAAATGTAATTGGTCAACAAACATTATTCCGATTTGTTTGTAACCTCTTTGATTACTATCAGAATCAATGAACGGATGAGAAGAGGATACAAATACCGACTGGAAAAACTGTGCAAATGTGTTAGTTATTTCTTCAGTGTTATACAAATTCTGTTCTTGAAATTTTAATATATTTGGAGGAAGATGCTTTGTTTTATTTTTTTAAAAAATTCCATAGTTGACCAGGATCGTTATTGATATTATTTTCAGAATTTGATATAAAGGCTTCATATGCTTTTCTAATATCTTTCTTGACTTCCCTACGCAATCTAACAAATTCCTGATAGTGTTTGGCCTCTCAGTTTTGTAAGTAGATTTTTTATGATAAATTGATTTAACCTTGACTTTCCTAATAATGCCTTTAGCGAACCAGCATGGATACTTTGGGACAGAGTTTCTTTTACAGGGTACACAATTGTCAAATATTTCATAAATAATATCATAAAGCTTACTCACTAAGCCATTATTATACTCTTTTAAGCATTCCCAATCAACTTCCAGTAGATCCCTATATAACACCATAAAATCAACCTTCCTGAAACTGTAACCAATAGTATTGTTCTTTTCTTTTCTTTTTGCAATTTTTTGGTTGTTTATATTTATTACCATAGCTGGATGATGGAGATCAAAAGGAGCGGAATCAATTCCCTATTGACTTCAATGTTTTCTAGGTTTGAAAGAACCAAATCTAGTGTACGATTATTGTGATTAACCACATTGTGTAAAAATTTAAGACCATAAAAGGTTATAAATTTCAACCAGTCTCAAGGTTTGTCAACATTGAACATGGTATTCCTATGGATGATGGCCACTGTAGCAACCATCAGTTTGCTTAATTAAAGATGAAATAGTTCTGTGCATTCACTGCTTGGAGGTAGAACGGAAAGCGACGCACATGTTGCACGGAGAAAGAAGAGCAAATACATGAACCACTGAATAGCATTCTCCCTACTTTCGATGGCGAAAATTTAGACACGGAGAATCATATACAGAATCATATTTGACATGTAACCCTCATGTCTAAATATGCATACATTTTCTCCTGACTTTGTAAAATTTTATAGAATCACCGCTAGAAGTCTTTGACCTCGAAAACTTATTTTCTTAAGGATGCTATTAAATTGAAATTCAGTGATTGGTTTAGCATCTTCTGTTAGTTGCAATATGGACGTGCGAACCAATCACAAGCTTTATCAGAACAGTGAAGAAAATAAGCTATATATATCAGAGACCTCTCTCTATGTGTGAGGAAAGTAACTTCTTCAAAGCCAGATAGAAATGCGTACATATTTATGAATGGAAGTTGCTTTTCTGTACATTTCTCTGTTTAGATTTCGTCATCAAAGTATTTAAGAGCCCTGAAGACTTTCAGGACCTTTTTTTAATAATTCTCTAGAATTCATCAGTTCCTAGATGGCTGCCTTCTTGTTTGGTCAAGATGCTGTTGTCAAAGTAACTTAGGTCAGTGACGTCATACCGTAAGAAGCTAATTCTGTACTAGTTCCGTCACTAACAACTTACTTTCAGCATAATGTTGATTCTTTTCATTCTTATGGGTCCTGACGTATTACTGCTCAGCTGTATAACATTTGCACTTCGCTTTATAGTACACTGTTAATAATGAATCTCTGTAGTATGTACTGGAGTCTGCTGGCGTCCCGCTTAACTACATGTTCTATTTCAGTGTTGTAGTAGGTGTTGAGATTACAGATAAAGATAAAAGACCATGCAGAAAACATCCGTTTTAGATTCCCTGCTTTGTTGTATTGGATAGTGTGTTGGACTACTGGCCAGGAGACCCGGGTTCGACTCCCATTATACGTGATCCAAACGCCAAAGATTACATTTAACAATATGTTTCCAACCTTCTCTCTCCTCAAACAGTACGCAATTTATCAGCTAGCCAACAGATGGCACAACCTACTTCTCGGGATTCATAACAACGTGTAAGTGAACGATCACTCTATTTAGCTTCAGAAAATCACAAAATCTTTAGATACGTTGTACATACCGCATGTTTCAGAAGTTTGGTCCCCGCAAGTATTTGTAACACAATGTTTTGAAAACAACCACAAAGTATTTCAAAAGTAAATATGTAGTATTCAATAGTAACATTTACAATTGGCGTCAACTTGAAAATTTTCAGTTGGAAAGTAAAGTAACCTTTTAATGTTTTGGAAAAATCATTAAAATCGGAATAACTTTTAGAAGAAATAGCTCTGAATATTTCATACTCTTTTTCAACTACTATAGTTAATTTTTGAAGCCGTTATTTGGTCATTGACAATAACTCCGAAACTACTACTGTAAAGTACTGAAAAAATAAATAAAAATAAAATAAAATAAATAAAAAAAGCATATGAAAAACTAAACTATCATATTTGGAAAACATATCTTACGTACAAGGACGTGTAAGATACATTACATATAACAAACTGTAAAGTTGGAAATTTCAAGTAGTAACTGTTTAAGAAAAACATTAAGTCTCAAGAATTTTGCAGGAAAAAAAATATTTTTTTTGAACATCTCATCCGTTTACAAGGTACACTAAAAATATATTTGAACAATATTATGTAAAGTTTCTTCTGAATGGCTGAAATTATTTATCCTTTAATGTGATTTAGAATAAGAAATGGTTCCAACAACATAAAAAACTAAAATCACTTTCTATTTTAAATTTTCAAGTTAATCGTTTGTTTAGATAATTCATTCATAATGAAGAATATAAATCAAATTTAGCATACGCAAAATGCTAAAAAAAAAAAAAAAAAAATTCAGCGTCGCGTCGTAATTCAGTTAATCCGGAAATTCTGTTAATCGCGATTAGGTTAAACGAAACGCCTGTGAATGCATTTACGTTATCCAATAATTTTCCTTTGAAAGTTCCACGACAAACGCTTTCATAGTTACTGACACTGGACCAAATTACTGAAACATCATTATGTTATGACTCTTTGAGGTTAAACACTTGGCAGCCAGTTTAGAGAAATCTACACTGCTTTGTAGAGGGTGCAAATACATGATAGAAACACTTTATTAATTTTTAGAAAATATTTATTGATTAAAAATTTTCAAAAGAAACTTTTTTTTGCAACATAATTTTATTGTAAGAATTTTTTTTACAAGAAACAAGCACCTGGTGTCTAAATATTATAGAATTGCGAAGATATATAATATTCACTTTTATCTATACAATCTAATTGACATTCAAAATATTATTTCCGTCTGCTACTACATAAAATCCACACAATCAATTTTTAAAAATATATCACTTGTTATCACTTCGTGCCTATTCAGGTTCGCCTCTCTAATATTTTGGAGGTAGAAAAATGTTCCTAGATTTAGTTATCAATATATAAAGGTAATATAATGAATAGTTAAGTTAATTCGAGGATATGTACACAAGAATTTAATACAATGTTCAAGTTTTCAGTCTTTGCTTTTTTTTTCAAATATAATGAATGATGAAAGAATAAAATGTTTGCAAGGAAAGAATATGTTATTGCGTTTCTTTTAATCATAGTTTCTGCAATTTAGTGGCTGTACATGTAAATCATTTTGTCTTTCTTTATATAACCCATTGAGCTTCACAAAGTAGTTTGAATTTCACTTCACAAAATGGAAAGTGTTTATTCTGTTTCGTATACGGAATGATTACTCACAAATTTCAAGTATATTAGCTTTGTACGCAGAGCTATGCTTCCTTGCACTTCGACTGATTTTAGTTTATTATAGCCAGGTATGGGCAGTGAACTACACTTTTTCCTTGTATGTCATTTTTGTTCGTTAAGAAGACCTTTTTTTTCTTGTATAGCTATTATACCCTTGTACATTCCTTCCACCTTGTACAATCTCTTTGGCCTTGTATGACATATTAGCCCTTGTACAATCTCTTTATCCTTGTACAACCTTTTGTTTTGTCCTGTTGAAGCTTCTCGTCGCTGTTTAACATTTTTGTTCTTGAACAGCCTTTCAACCTCGTGTGACCTTTATGTCCCTGTGTAACCATTCTGTCCTTGAATAAGTTTTTGGTCCTTTTATGACTTTTTTTTTGTCATCATATGACCTTTTAGTTTCTGCACAAGGTTCCTCCGACCTTGTATTACTCCTTTCGTTGTTGAAAACCAAAGTTTTTGGTTTTGAAGAAAGCATGAATTTCCTTGAACGTTGGTCGAATATCTTCGTCTCTTTTCCAACATTCGCACATCAATTCATACATGTCCGTTGTACAGAGCGTTGGTTTAGGCAGCACCAACTGAAAAGAGAAAAGAAAAGAAGAAAGGGATAATTATACGAGATATATATTACAGAACTAACGCACAACAAGGGAAAATAGAATTAGTTTAAATTTGGCTATCGCTAGCGGCACATGTAAAGAAACTGGCCACAATTGGCGTGAAGAAATTACATCAGGTAAGTGCAGCTAAATACGCCAATTGTTCATTGCTGAACTACTCTCAGTTGCAGGCGCTAGACGGTTCATATCTTTTTTCAGCACAGAATAGTGGTGTTTTAAGAAAGCCTCACCAGACTGCCCTGAACACTTCGAAAAACGCGGGGTTCTTTGTTTCACCTTGGGTTCAAGAAATAACAGTTGTCTGAGGCAAGATTCCTTTTCTAGTTGCTGGTAAATCTGATGAGTCGTAGATGATATAGGCATTATTCTATGAATGACCTTTTAAGATAACTGTTTCACGTAGAAGTGTAACGGTATATTTTGTTAGCAATTAAATAAAAGAGAAATGTGTGTTTGCCCTCGGTGTTCTTAAGGAGACAAGATGAAACGAAGACAGAGAAATCTACATAAAACAGATTAGTGGTGCTCATAGCCACGTGCTAAAGAAACTTTTTTTTCCTCTGTGATCGCAATGAAGTAGTGGACATGCGCTTTAGTATCTTGTGTGAATATGTGTTTACAATGACTGTGTAAATATAACCGCCAATGGGAAAGAAGCCTTTGTCCACTCCCACTGTTTCTCAAATAATAAAGCGATAATAGGGAGTACGGTGTTTCACATTGGTAACACCTATTTTAGAATTTCTTGCAAACGCCTGTCACACCTGGCGTATTTACATGCACATACTGTTAAATACGCCAATTAACAACATTTTTGTTCTTTATTTTTCTTAGCTAATGCAGTGGCTTTAGCACCCGATATTGTTTCCATAGGTATGGGAAGGAATATTGAAAAAGTTTTTATATGTGAGAGTTCAATATTTTTATAAATAATTAGACAGCAAAATGATACAACCCTTGATTTGGCGTATTTACTTGCACTTACCTTAGTGGAAAAAAATGATCAGAGGTAAACTGATTAATTCCCTTTTCTATGATTAACAAAGGCACTGGTCATAATTCAGCAACTTCGATGGTGGTAAACATTTCTCTTAATGTTTTGGTGGAATGGATACGTACGATGTTAAAGGTAGTAAATACCACAGGAATGTCGTTTTGGCTTCAAGAAGTCCCAATAGAAACAAACACTGATCTATATGCCTACTTATGAGTAATGGTGAAGGGCGTAAGTGTACTGTTAAATTCGAAGCATCTGTTATATACTAAAAAACAAAAGCATCTTCTTTTATAATAATGTAACTTCTTCATCTTGAATTCTGAGAAATTGAATCAAAAACTTAGATAACAACACAGCTTTCCCCAACTCAAAAACAAATAAATGAAAATATAAAATGAAATAATAAAAATGTTAGAAATAAGTAACTTAAAATAAGTTCTGCTTCTAAATAGAGCAACGAAATTCATTTAATTGGAATCCATAGTTAATTCAAATGATGAGAGTGGTTAGGAAAGGATGTAAAGTACCAAAACCTAACTTTATAGTACAAGCAGAAGAATTTATTGACGGTACCCGTCAAGCACCAAATCACAAGAAGCTCACAAGAATCTGGTGTTTAAAACTTTCAGAAAAATGAAGTTTAAATAAATTACCAGAAATATAAATTCTATTCTAAATATACAAGGTATGCTCAATAAATAAGGTAACAAGGTCTAACCAATTGAGAGTAAGAAGACTAACAAAGCGTAATTTTGACCTTTGCATGGACGACTCCTGACGACTGTCAGGGCACAGCACCATGAAACGTTTTCAATTAGGAAAGTGATCAAGATGGCGAGACGACTGAAAACCTAGTCAAACATAGAGTTGCGAAGTGTCATACGGTTTTTTGCGTACCAAAGGAAGTAAACCATTTATCTGTGTACTAGTGGAGATGTATGGAGACAGCGTAATGTCCCAAAAACAAGTGTGGATGTGGTGTAATGAATTCGTACTGAGATGAGAGATGTGAGTGATGAATAAAACATCAGCCACGGACGAGAACGTGTTTCGAGTAGAAGCAATGATACAGTAGAACATTGATCCGCGGCATTTAACTGAAAACTGCACCACATCAGAAATTCGAATCTGATTTGGAATGAAATCATACACAAGACCACCCAGTTTCGACGCCAATATCACAGCAATGGTCTACCTACCGTACGCGTGATCTGTGCTAGACTACGCTTAAATATTCATAAGGTTTTAAAAAATTCCAATCCACCTTTACTATCGGATCTACGGAATACTTCGTCCGGAGCAAAGCCATTTGTCTTGCTCCTTCTCCGCTATAAAGAATCAAATTTACATAGAAATGACGCCTTCCAAATGTTCCAATCCGTAGCAATGCTACTGGTTAGTTGGAAAATGGAAACATGGATTAAAAAGTGGACACGTCGAAACATAATCGAGACCATACTCAGAAATAGAAGTAATTGTTTAGTTGAAACAGATCCAATACAAAGAGATTGGTCACCAGCATCAAATAATTTAACTAGTCGATGTATATGACTTCGGAGCAAAGGAGGACACCGTGAAAGCAAAGGAGGGATACTCTGTGGTCTTTGCTTGTCTATATCCTGAATTTGAAATGATAAATTATTTGAGGCCTTTCGGTATCTTTGGCTCAGGCCGGGAAGGGTTAGGTAAAGAATATGAAATATATTGGCTAGGAAATTTTCTTAAGGTAGTATCCAGGAATTCGCCTAACCCCAAAAACATTCAGGAATGTCGGCCATGGGGTTTGAACCCACATACCTAACCATTACCGATCAGAAATCCGCGACGTTACTGCCTGGGCTATTTTTTTGTTATAGAAAGAACAATATTAATACATCAAACAAAATTCAACAAGAATGAGGGGCATAGCTCCTTATAAACTTCAGAAATCTATCTACAGATCTGAATTAGATACACATGTCAAATTTAATTCACATTAATAACAAAATTAATTCATCAGGTCAAAGAGACATTCAATATAAGACCCAATGATAGCAGGCAAAATGGCTTTTTTTCTTTATAATTATACAATTTTTGTCTTAAGAGCAAAATATACCATTCTGCGTCGGTCATTTCATTTTCATATTTCAGACTGTATATTAACTAACTAACACTATGGCTTATGGAACTCGCAAGTTCATCGCCGCAGTAACAAACGTTCGCCATTGGATTCTATCCTGGGCAGTATCAAGCCAGTTTTCATCACGAACACCTACTTCTCGAAGATCTCTTCTAATATTGTCCTCCCAACGACGTCTCGGTCTTCCCAATGGCCTCTTTCCATCGGGCCTTCCAACCAGGATTGAATATAATCTGCGTTTTTCCCCCATCCGAGCTACATGCCCTGCCCACCTTAGTCGTCTCGATTTCATTATTTTTACAACATCTGGTGAATCGTACAGTCCGTGG
>JAGDQP010030288.1:4938-22721 GCA_022664845.1 Lepisma saccharinum | reverse complement strand
ATATATATATACACTTTCATATCGTACCGATCTCAATAGGTATATTTTCTTCGAAATCTACCTAAAAATGCAAGGGGGAGCAAAACCAGAGAGCACTTTTCGAAAGGAGAAAAGTAATGTTAATAAAAAACAAACAAACAAGAAAAACATGACCTAGGTGGCGATCGAACCAGGGCACTCTCAACCCAACATTCTAGTCACAACGCTAGACAGGCATTGGCTGAAGCGCGCTTTCCGAGCGCTGTTTACACGTAGTTCGGCGAATGACTAAGTCTAGGGTTGTCAACTTTTGAAAATGGAAATACCGGACACCCTCCAGTAGTAAGTATACTCTTAAGATTGTGACATCACCGCTCGTCAAAAATGTTAACAACCTGAGTTTCCGCCAGGATTTTCAGTTTGGGGGTGTGTGAAATCAAAATTGGGAGGTTGTAAGTGAAGTTTTGTACGGTTTCTATCGATTTTTTACAGCAAAACTGTCAAGGTTGGAGGGGTGTTGTAGAGACTTTGAGGTAAACACCCCTACAGGGGGGGCTGGCGGAAAAGTGATTCCTCCACATAAAATTGAGCAATTTGGAGTTCGAGTTTAATAACTTTAGTTACTTTTGAAGCATTTATTAAACTTACCTATTCCAGTTTTGGTTGAGTCGGCACATGTAATGATTGTAGTCTACCATCAATAATACATCGTACTTTGAAACAGAAAAGCAAATATAATTATGGCATGCACAAAATATACTTGAAAATTAAGTCTTACCAGATTCACTCTCCTCTACTCTCCATGGCTTGAAGAACCGAAAAATTATTAAATTTGTATTTGAAAACACCAAGATATATAGCCTCATTCTTGCTGCAATGAATCTTGCTGCTTAAGAATCTTGCAATGAAATGCGAAATTAAAATTATTAAAAAGTAGCAAATGGGGATGTTACGGGAGGGACAATAAAATTATCTGAGTTGACAAGTATTGTTGAGTAGCTCTAAATCTGTGGTGTGAGGAGAGAGAAAAAGAATAAAAAAACAAGGGTTTGCTGCGTAATAAAACATCCTCCGTCTTGAGAAATCAATTAATACGATTGTATATAATGACAGATAGGCTTATTATTCAAGTTTACACTTTATTTTCAAAGAAAAAAAGTATTTTTAGAAACCATTTAATGGCTAATAAAAAAGGCCAAAAATGGCAAGAGTTTCATAAAATAAGCTATATCATTGAGTAAATACCTCCTAGAGAAATCTTTGCATGCTTCGACGAGGCTATGCGTTTTGAAGGCTTAGCAACCCCTTGTTCAAATAGTTGGTGCAAAGCCGTTCAGATGTCGCCACTGCGCCCTGAAACAAAAATGCGGACGTTAGGTTTCTGCTTGCTGTATTGACAACTATGCTATATGTGTTGAAAAAGTGGCATGCCTAGCATCGACATGCAACATCTGGTAAACAAACCTCCCCACACCCCAAGAAAAAGCAGAACTACATGAAAAAAAATAACAACCGACTCCCCTCCCCTGTCCCTTTATTCAGAAGCCTTTTCAGCAAGTCCGAGCCCCCACCGTGAGGAAGTGAGGTCCTTGGATGCGCTTAGGTCCGTTCATAAATTATCGTCCGTTCGTGAAGGAATTGGTGCAATGAGGAGGTGGAAGAATTTCGAAGTTTTTTTTTATTGTTTTTATATTCCCTTTGATCTAAGAAGATAACCTTATTTTCATTTCCTCCTTATTCAATGTGTTTTGATATACCGCGAACAAAATAACCATCACCAATCTTCAACGTCGAACACAGCAAAATACATTTATCAAATCTGATATTCAAGCCCGTATATGACCGCGAATCGAAAATATATAGAGTAGTCGAGGCTATTTCGATTAGATGGAGCTTGCTCAGGAAAAAAGGTCAATATCGTCATTCATTCCGAACCCGCCATAGTGCTGTTACCGCCCATAGAATTCATTTTATCTTATCTTATCTTATGGTTCCGATCACCCCGCCTCCCTTCCAAATGATACTTCAGTTGATAGAGTAAAAACTGAAAAAAAAAAAATCCCTCGCGGAAAGAAGTCACCGGTTGTGGAGGCAAAGAATTGAGTCACCAATACAAGCAATGTATTTTCTAAATATTTAATTTGATCACATTTGATTCAAATTTGGAAAATAGTGTACGTCAGTTCCTTAATCAGCAATACCAATTGTTAAGTGATGACTGTTACAATATGATTAGGGTTTCAGAATTAGCTTCCTACCACTAAAAGATTATGCAACTTATGACATTTTTTGTTCGTTTTTCCGATGAAAACGCATCTGCTACTTAGCTGGTTGATATCAGACTATTTAACTGTATTGTTTAGTGCATGCGTTCTCAAACGTTTAGACCGAAATTCATACTTTCGCCGTTCCATCAAGTAATATTACTCGATTTTCTACGCTAATACTGCATTTAAATTGCATGATTTTATTGGCAGTAATAATTATACCTACAAGGAAACATTCGTGAGCGTGTTGATCCATCAGGAGATCTTGGGATCGATTCTTGGTGCCGAGCATCCTGACTGAAGTTTTCCCTGGTTCCTCGATCACACTAGGCAAATCCTGGGATAATACCTTGAATAATACAATGGCGCAAGTGGACAATTGTTCTCTGTTTATGTATGAAATGCATCTGTACAATATTTTTAAAAAGTTAATTTAAAAGTCATTGTTTTAAGTTTCGGAGTAAACTTATTGAAAAGGTGTAAACTTTTCAAAAAATGTTAGCAAAACAATTGTTTTGCGCGCGTATATTGCATTTCACAATGTTTGTTTGATTTGCAAGTTTCGTTTAACAGAAACATTTATTCAACATTGATCAGAAATCTAGCTGTAGACAAAAGTATTGGCGTATGTCTTTAAATAATGTTTCTCAAATTCAAAATGATGTATGACATCTACTAACGAAAGTTAAAATTAGAATTAATAATTCCCATTGTGTTACAAAAATATCATTCTCCGAGATAACACAAGAGAACTATTCGACTTGAAAGATTTCTGGACTTAGATATTTTTGTTGAAATATAACCCTGACATGCGACAAAACTTTTGTCCAAAGCTGTTTGTACCACTGATTTTCTTGTGCCACGTGACTACATCAGTGCTGTGCAGTGAGCTCGATATTTGAGGATACTGGAGCGCTCGACCAATGTCTGAAATTAGACATTAGAGCAAACATTTAAACTCGATCGTCCACTTCCTGTCTAATTCAACATTGACCAAATTATCAGTCCTAACTCAATTTTTCAAGCTCGTCATCGCTACGTGACCGTTCTTTTTATTTCTATAGTTATCCTTAAGTTATTATAAGCGACAGCGCCAGGGAAAAATTCGAGAGGGGATATACAATATTTCGTTTGTAAACGTCCGGGGACTGATTGAAGTTTATAATATATGTACAAAATTAAGAATATTGTACGGTACTGATAAAACTGGGGGCCTAGAAGAGGGCTAAGGGCTAGTTTTCATCAAAGCTTGCGTTGCTTCCGATTTGGGCGAGTAGCCCATTGAAACACGTGTTTTATTGCATGTTCAACGTACTACGTAATAAAACACGTGTTTCAATTGGCTATTCACCCAAATCAAGCAACGCAAGCTTCCAAGGAAAGGAGCCATAGGATAGATTCTAGGGGAGCTTCAGTTCTTCACAGCCCCGTGTAGCGTCTGTAAATATTATCCTCTAAATCCCCGCCCCCTACCTGTTTCGGTGACAAATACTCTACACGAGACGCTCGTATATTTACTAAAAAGGATGTTTAGTTGTAGCAAGACATCCAAAATGAACAACAAATAACTAAATTTTACAAACTCCTCTCTCTTCTTGTATGAAGGAAGTCATAAAAGCAACGTGCCAGGAAACGTGTTTATTACTCTTCACGTTATCGATTATTTAAATGAAAACAATATTTCGTTTTAATTTCTCTGAGTGTCATATAAATCATTACAACAGTTAACGCAAGCCATTACAGCATTTTAATAAAATAGGGAATACACAGTTCGTTAACTATAAACGTGTTTCTTAGTTTATCTTTTTCTTTTTTTCTTTATTTGTCCTTTTCAAGGTCATGAATTGAACAGAAATTACTCATTGCACTCAACAAGGTTGGATTTTTTTTCTTCTGCTAATACCAAGGTTATTCTAATACAGGATATGCGATTCGGCGACGAACATGAAGCCAAACGTCACTGCTTAGTCCCGCCCAGCAGTTAGCCCACTTACTCCAATCAAAAACATTGTTCTCGGCTAAGAAAGATAGCCGCAGGCTCTGTAGCTGTCTGCTAACCAATCAGGTGCGTCGGCCTTGGTCGATGCTCAGTTGTTTTTTTTGCCTTCACTCTTTCGCTGGACATAGATAGCTATAAGCGTATCGTCTATTAGAACATCCTTGGCTAATACGTATATGACGAATTGAATCAACAACTCATTAAAAATCACGCTGTTAACCAGTCATGATGAATACACAGATGCAAGATTATTTTTTTTAAGTCGCACACAAATGCAAATAAAACGCGTTTCCTGTTCGCCTTGCAAAAATACAGGACACGTGTGGTCAATAGACCTTGTCTTACGCAATAAAAAGGAGAGTTATTTTTCTTACATTTTTACCTTGTTTGTTGTAATTGAAAGATGATAACAGCTTTACAAAGCGAAAGTGAACATTTAAAGTATTTAGTATTATTAAATGCCAACTAAGAACATACACGCAATTTCTCACAAACGCACATAGTTTACTAGTTAAACGTATAAACAGAACAGGTGCATATTTATGTCTTACACGTGTGTGCACTTCTACACGTGGTAATGGTTATCAGGTCATTGCAACTTCAGATACGGGTCAAAACAAAAAGTCTGTCGTAAGCTTTTATTTGTTTGTTTAACTGCTATGAACAGCACTAGTGTAATTGAAATATGTATTTGTCATAGAAACTAATTTAACACGTATCATAAAATATTATAAAACCTGAAGAAATATACACACCAAATCTTTTTTACATTCATTCCAAAAGTTCACAATGGTTCGTGGTGTCCTCAAATCTTACAACGTTAATTTAACCCATTTCCCGACGTCATACAATGATGAAATTTTGCACAGCGACGTAAGTCCAGTGACAATACAATATTCTATTGACGATGTTTGTTAGGTTCTGACTGGTTTGCAGAACACTTTAGGATTTGGGTCACAAAATATTAGTTTGAGAAAAGTATACGAACACCGAAATAACTCGAAAAAATAAACTTTTAAAAGACATACTTTTCTTAAGCAATTCGTACTAAAAAGTAAAATTAAAAAAAAAGTTTATGCATGACTAAAACGAGAAGCAGGTGGCGCGCCAATTGAAGAATTTATAAAGTGACTGTATATATGAGAGCGCGCGCCCCATGCTTTTCTTTTTAGTTATACATACGCAGGGCTCGAAATGAACCGGAGTAAACCGGAACGCCGGTCCGGTTCATGAATATCTTAGACCTTCGTGTTCCGTCTCGTCAATAATATAATCATAGGTAAAAAAGGACAATAGCATGTTAACTAAGACAAAGGGTTCCGTTTCGTGAAAATTTCCATTTCGGACCCTGCCCAATTAGGCTTATATTTTACTGTTTAATCGTACGAATTGTTTAAGAAAAGTATGTCTTTAAAAAGTTATTATTATTATTATTATTATTTATACGTTGTATCAAACAAAGTCAAAGAATGAATCATATACCGGTATGAGTAATTTTCTCCGAACTTTGTGTTTTGGTTTCCACTGAAGTGAATAATAATAATAATAATAATAATAATAATAATAATAATAATAATAATAATAATAATAAGAAGAAGAAGAAGAAGAAGAAGAAGAATGGGGCAATTTGTTATCTTAGAACCTACTTGATTCTTAAAATTATACACGTTATGCAGTTTGGCACCGGATGCTCAACTTACTTCACAATATAAAATGAAAAATCTATAATTACGTTCCTGTAGTCCATTAATTCAATGCAATAAAATAAAATAAAGTTTTTAATATGCAATACTTGTGATTAAATTAAACTTATAGATGTCACGTTACACCAATATTGTAGTAACTAGAAATTTGATACATATTTTAGGTAAGAACATCATATCAACTTGACAGAAAATATTAATAATTTTGACCAATGACAAATTTACCATTTTTTTTTTAACTACAGGAAGACAAAGGCTGTTTTTGAAGCTTGTATGAGGGCCTCATTTTAAAATGCAATTAATAGCAATTAAAAACGACTATTGTACTTGCAATCGGAGGAGGGGAGGACAGTAATGACGCTCCTGAATTACGGTAATTAAAAAATATTCGAACTGTGACCAATTCACTTTTTTTTTATTATTATTATTATTATTATTCAACATGACTTTCCTCTGTTTTAGATGTGTGTGAAACGGATTTATATGACACTTAGCGGATTTACATAACAGCTCAAATTCAGGGGACAGCAATGAGACGCCTTCAATATATACAAGAAAAGCATTGTTTTCAAAATCTTTAAATTCTTCCATTAAAAAGAAATGCTTGTGAATAGCTTAAGATTCACCATACAAACACAAAATTTGTTCTTACAAGGACTGAAGGAAAAGATTTAAAAATTGTATTTAAAACGTTAAATCGTTATTTGGAGAAGAGACAGCAATGACATTTTTCGTACATTTTATAATTTCAAATCAGTCATTCCGTTTCATTAATTAGGTAGAAGTAGACATTTAATATGTGCGAAAAAACATGAAAAGGCAGAGAATATACCAAACAGCGCCAACAGAGGGTGTAAGGACTAAACAACTCAAGTCGACAGAGATTCATCCATATTGTAGCTTCCAGCAATCTAAATTAGACTTTAACAAATCGTTAAGAAATGTTAACCGTTTCTAAATTCATTACGATTGTTAACCCTTAACGACAGTTGGTGAATTATCTATCAGATGAAGGAAAACTATAGTAGATCTTTCGAGTTCTAAATGGCGTAACTCAAATTCAAAGATTTACTTCCTATAATTCTCATTACGTAACATGTAACAGCCAAATATGAAATTCGTTTTCTTGAGGTTCACATTCCTTTTATGCTGTCTAGCCCTTGCGTAACAAGATTATTTCTTTGTGGTCAAGTAAATCAATAAATTACACTGAAGTGCCAAAAGTCATGGGATACCTACCTAATAACGTGTGGGATCCTCTCCAGGACGGCGAAATGCAGTAACTCGAAGTGACAGGGACGTGACAACCCAGATAGCACATTAAATTTGCATTGAAGCAATATTGACATTGCAAGTCTCCAAAACTTGCAGCGAGTTTGGCATTTCAAGGCTGCAAACTTTCTACAATCTTGCACCAAACTTGCTAGTTGATCGATGTCAAACTTGATACAAACTTTAAAAGCGAAACTTGCCACTAACCTTGTTTTTTTTTTAAAACAAAGGTTGATAGACCAACAAGGAGCCTGTAGCGAGAAAAGATTTCAGTCTGCAGTGCAATTCAAAATCACGACCAACAGATTTCTTTGGTGTCCGTCTGCTAAACGAAGTACATTTTACTAGTCCCTTTACGTGACAAAACGCAGTTTCTGAAATAAAGGCATTTGATTTATCAAGACTTTAATTCGAAACCTGAAAGCTGATATATAATAATCCTGTGTTTGAGTAGAGCTACGAAGAAGGCTGATTTGTGATTTTTAACAAGCGACTCACCTCAACAGTAACACAATGATGTGTACTTTACTGTTCGGGTCGATGACATTTCTCAAACAAACTGGCTGCCAATTTCCCAGATAGTACGCTAGTTTAAACCAAGTTTCGACTAGCCTTAATTTTTATTTACAGTGAGAAACTAACAGTGACGTTTCCTGTTGGATTAATGGAACGCCGGGTTTCCAAAACAACAATAATAACTTCTTTTTGCTCGTACCTATAAATATTTCCTCCCTTTTGCATTTGTCAACATTTTACATATTTTTCAAAAATTGTACGCATTTCCCGAAAATGAGTTGAACAATTCAAGTTAGATAATTATTCTTTCCTTTCATTATAATTATATAATCAAAGACCAAAAACACAACATCTCATCGACCCGAGCAGTTTCCTGAAGAAGCTCGCTTGTGATAAATCAAACGAAGCAGGCCTCATAGCTCTAAAACAGTATCAATGAGCTTTCGGAGTTAAGAATTTCACCATTTGAGTGCATTTACTTCAGAAACTGTCCTTGTAACATGAAAGGACTACTAAAATAGAATGTATTTAGCAGTGGCACGATAGAGCATTCGGTAGAATGACCGACTCCCAACAGAACTGAAGATCGTAGGTTCGAGCTCCAGTTCGGACGTTATAAATCTATTTCCGCCACAGGCTTGACGTTTGAAAATACAAGTTTGTCATCGGTCAAGTAGCAAATTTGCTGCAAGATTGTAGCAGTCTTGCAATGGCAAACTTTGTGCAAACTTGCAATGCTAAGCTTCATAAAACTTGCTACAACTTTTGATGGTATCTGCAAAGTCACTGGAGGGGTCTATGCAGCCCTGCAGTCTTCATTCCCGTGCCCAATTCTGTCGATGTTGCAGGTGGAGGATCCTGAGTACGAATAGCCCGTTTGATGATATCCCACATGTACTCGATAGGATTCATGACCGACGATGTAGGGGGCCAAATCATGCGTTGAAAGTTGCCAGAATGTAACTTAAACCAGACACGCACCATTGCGTCCCGGGGTGACATGGCGCATTGTCATCCTGGAAAATCGCATTGTTAACAAGGTACACGAAGTCTATAAAGGAGTGGAGATGGTCATCAAGCAGCTGAACATAGCGCTGACCGGTTAATGTCCAGTTCAAGAAGGGCAGAGGAGCAAACTACGCTAGGTAAACACGCCCAAAACCATGACAAAGCCACCACTGGCTTGCACTTGGTGCGACGGACCAACTTAGGTCCATGGCCTTACTCACAAATCATCCCCTTGGAGTTCTAGCATTACACCTGGTCGCATTACAATTTAAATAAGGAGTCGTTCAAGTATTATGTAAGCAATTTCAGACCCTCTCTCCCGTTGTAAGCAAAAACAAGCAGACTCCAGACTCCCTCCCCTTGAATGCTTACGTAATACTTGAACGACTGCTTAAAGCAGCAACTCTCAACCTTTTATGCGGCACGTACTTCCTGTAAACTTCTCATATATAGATAGATAGTTATAGAATAAGAGTGGTAATATAACAAAACATTAGGTCTATATTTAGTATTCACAAATTACATAATATTAATAAACAAACATGGTAATAAAGAAACTTAACAAATCTTTTAAAAATATAAACAAACTTCTAAAATCAAAATCTTAGAAATCTAACACCTTTCTTACATAGATCTAGCGGGTTTTGACCTCTCATGATGTGCCCTAAAAAATGTTGCCGCGTTCCTCCAAGGGGTACGCGTACTCCATGTTCAGAACAGTTATACTATATTATGGGATTCTCTAAACATGGTAGTCAGAGTCAAACAAGCGGGAACAAGTGAAATGGTGTGGAGTTGATGGTATCTAATGATATATCCAATCTCGTATTTATGGGAAACATTATAGCTAGTACACAAGTTTGGATACAAGCGCCTTCTGCAAGAATTTTTTTTTTCTTTTAAAGTGCTGATAAGTTGGGCTTAGAAAATGATTTTTATTTACAAGGCACGCGTCAATTGTTTGACAGTGGAACTCATTTCACAGGTCCGTCTCAAAATTCCAACTAAATTCCATTGGAAAAAACACATGAAATAAACTCGAGAACAGGGTGAAACAGCTGTCGCATAATACTTACAAGTAAACTTATGGATACTTCAAAGCAAGGTAATTACTTCAAAGTACTTTTTGACCAAACTTGGCAGAGAACTAAGGTGTATCAGGAAACCACCAGAAACTATGATTAAAAGTGCTATCGTTCGTAAAGACGGGTGCAGTGGCCAAAAGTTTTGTTCATAAGAATAAGAATAAGCATTTATAGTGGGATCTAAGTAGGAAAACATTGGTAAAATGCTTGAAATAATGGAAAACAAATACATATTAATGGATATTGGTTAAATGTGCTATCTTTTAGAGAATATGTTCGTGATTGCCGCCATCTTCTTGTTGACCATCTTAAATCTTGCTGGATTTTGTTTTAATAGGAAGGGGATCGTCTAACATATGAATCTGGGCTAGATGTTGACCAGAAATACATTTGGTAAAGTCAGTTTTGTCATGAGTATGCATAGTTGATTGGAAAAGTCTCTGTTCTTCTTAAGACAGTGTGACAAATGAAGCCTCAGTGCACAAGTAATGAGTATTGGGGATCACCTACCCAGTGTTCATTAGTTTTGCATTAGGTTTTCATTTGTTGCACTGTTTCAAGAACAGAGTATTTCCAGACTCTTCAGTCAACTACGCATACTCATATAACATCTCATTATCTCTACCAAAAATAAATTTATGACAAAATTGACTTCACCAATGTATTTTTTGTCAAACTCTAGCCCAGATTGATATATTACTTGACCCCCTTCCTATTTAAGAAAAATCGGGCAAGTGTCAAGATGGCCGACTTCAAGATGGCGGCCATGGCGAACATAGTCGCTAAAAGATAGCGCATTTAACCATTATCCGTCAACGTGTATTTGTTTTCCATTATTTCAAGCATTTTACCAATTAATGTGTGTTTTTCTACTTAGATCACACTATATGTAACAGCTACTGGGTCACACTTACGGAGGATGGAGTGGCAGCAGTCACCGGCTTGCCCCAAAGATGGCGTGCGACACTGCAAACTTTGGAAAATTGTGTTCGCCGTTATTTTTATTAATATTAATAATCTTTTTTAAGGTCAAGTATAGGGATATAGATACTTGACCATTGACAAAGACATTTTGTGAATTAATTATTCATAGTTTGTGATGTAGTTTATTGTACCTGTCAGCATAACCTAGCAGAGCAGGTTCTGCTGATTAGAACGTTCAATACAAGCACAAATGCAGTGCACCAACCATTTAATAGTTGGTTTATTCAGCGAGAGAATAACCTTCTCTTGGTATGTGCGAGAGGCTGCTCCTTGGTTTTTCCGAGGGACCCCTGCTTCTTGGAGAATACGAGTGACTAAATCAGGTCTCTTGGGTTATTCAGATCAACCTACTCTTGCCGAGAGATTGCCCGTTGGTGCGGAAATCTCTTCTCCGTAGGGAAGTCGACGTGGTAGCACACTTCATTCCTGGGGAATCCCTGAGTTTCTTCTCGTCTCCGGAGGATGCTGTCAAACCGTGTTTCTGGACAGTTTGGAGTGGAATTCCTGTCATCAATCACCCTTTTGTGGTAGTTCTGAGGCCGCGACTGTTCGGAGGAGTCCTGTAACTACTACTGGCGCTCGAAGCTGGTATGATCGAACCGTCATAACTATAAGTACTTACTCTTATGAATCAAACTTTTGGCCACTGAGTCTATCTTGATGGACGAAAGCACTTTTAATGATACTTTCTCGTGGTTTCCTGATGTTCCCTAGTCCTGTACCAAGTTTGGTCAAAAAGGAACTTTGAAGTATCGATCGGTTTAGTTGTTAGAGTTCGTAAAAGAGAAGAAATCTTTTTGCCTGGATGGGAATTTTCACATAGTCTACAGAGAATCTCCGTTTTAGAAATTTGGCAACATTGTTCTGCACAAATGGTATATGGATTTAAAAACGGCAAGATTTTGCTGAAACTATAAGTGAAAGATGCTGTAGAAGGACCCTAACATAAGGTCTTTGAATAGTTCCTTGCAGGGTGGCCCAAAATTCTAGTTACACTACTGATTAGTACTGTTTTCCACAAGACGAGCGAAACAGAACTCTCGTAATATACGATATACATCATTTCGAGATGAGACAATCTCTGGATTTGGCAATCTCGTCTCGTGGGCAGCACTACTACTGACCATGTTCTAATACGTCAGGATATAAAAGTGTTTTCGTCCCAAATCTGTAAATCACAATCAAAAGTTTTATTTTCCACATCAAATTATTACGCATTTTAAAATGAAATAAACTTCTGTTACTTTATGGAATGAACCTGTGTTCTGTAATTTGTGTTGTGAAGATTAATGTAAAAATAACTTTAATATTGTAGAAACTTTTAAGTCTGCAGTCACTCTGTTTCAGTCTTTATATCTATCATTGAATGCTATTAATTTATTTTTTCGAAAACCACTCTGTTTCACATATTCCCTCTGATTTATGTGACATCCTGTTTAGTAATTTCCTTTACTGAAAACTTGATTTTGTATTACTCAATAAAAGATAATTGGATTATTACTTCAAATTGCGGTCACATAGTTTATCTAAACCTCCTCCGCCCCCTCCCCCTTCCGCCGGTAACCACTGAAGCAAAAACACCTCCCTGAAGGAGATTTACATGCGCGTGGAGGGAGTACAATGAAGTAAATAGGTCATAGTTATAACGCAAAAGAAAAGGTGAAAAAATATGTACGTGTCAATATCAAAGTTTATTATTTCGTTTTTCCGTGTAATTCGTGACATCATTTGTCCCCATATTTTTTTGTTTGTGTGATTCATTATTACCGATAAAAAATACAGACATTTTTTTTTTGTCAGTAGCTTGTGTTTATTGTTTGGGCGTTATCACAACTGTCAAACTATCACTCACAGCTATCTTGTTATTGCTATTCTGCAAGCAGTGTGTCACTTTAACGTATGTGTCTTCCTTTGTCTTCAGCAAAATAGATGCATAACAAGTAAGTTGTGTAAGCAGGTCAACTGTTATCAATATTTTACACGACTTTAATCTTTTGGTTAGAAAAACGATATTTGGCCATAGACCTCATAATAGTAGAATATGACGTCTATGGCAGAGCTACCTAGCGGATGAATTTAAAGTCACGCGCTCTGAACAAAAGTTCATCAGTTTTAGCGTACCCAGAAATGGGGAAGCGTGATAAGTCTATCTATTATGAGGTCTATGATTTGGCTAAATGGAAAGAAACGCGAGGGTCGTTCAATAACTTACGTAACCAAGACCTCTTATATATTAACCGACCGGAATTTTAAAGGCTAATTCTGTGATATTTTTAGCCATATAAGAATAAAGGATTCTTTGACGTGTTCAAATAATTACTGACAAGGAAAGTACCCATAAGGATACAAAGTAATGTGATCGAAATGCACATTTAATTAATTAGCACGTTGTACTGAAGCTATTAAAGTAAACTTTAGTTGCTAAGCGGTAAACCATTACCACTGAACCAAGGTCAAAGTTGGCAGAAAAGGTTATTCTAAAGTCAAAATATATTACGGTATCGCATTTCCCAAACTAAGATATAGGAATCAAAACATTGTTCATATGTTGACGTTGCATGAGTAGTGGCTTATCTTTTCCCGTTATAACAACAATATACCCGCCATCTTAAAATTCGTCATATTGGATTCTGGTCAGATTTCTTTTTAAATAGGAAAGGTGGTCATGTATCTAATGAAATTGGACCAGAAGAATCTCACAAATGCAATTGTGAAATTAGTTTTAATTCATTATTTTGCGAGTTCTTAACAATTGCTCTCACTATCAGATAACAGTAACTAACATTACGAACGTTAAAGAGAAACCACAAAGGGACGTTTTGGTATCATCGCCACGCTCATCAAGCAGCTGTTTCACAAAATGCAGAGAAAGGTCACCCAATGATCGCCTGACAAGAGCAGCTACTGATGCGGAATCTACAACGATAGTGTTGGCTTTGTTTGGTTATTACGAGAAATCTTTATGGGAATTAATGTTACCTACTTCTGTAAAACATTGTAGACTTATTACGCTAAATTAATATCCTCCCCCGTTGGTTTGGATTCATAGTGAAATATCAACATATGAGACATATCATGTATATCTTTGACCATAGCCTTATAAATATTCAGAGGATTGTGCGCTATAATACCACAGTCAATACGCAGTCCGAAGCGTAACAGTAATTAGTGTTGCCACGAGACGAGATGGAGAAATGGCTATAGAAAACGAGACGAGACAGTCTCTGGATAAGGTATTTTCGAGAGGAAACAGTCTAAATCTCATCTCGTCGGCTACACTAGCAGTAATGGTCCCGGTGAACTAACTATATGCCGCGAGCTAGTGTATCGCGTATAACGAAAAAAAATATATACATAACCTGACTTTTCTAATCTAATCTGACATAAACAGTAAACTTATTAATATCATAATGGATATAAGCATACAGAAATTAGTGGAGAAAAAGACATCTTTGATCCTACCAGACCCGAATTTTCTACGTAACAAGCCGACGTTTTATCCGCTGAATCCTAGTACTAACTGGCAAACAGCGATTTGGAAGTTTTATTTACATAGCACGTATTACGTCACAACTTACAACTGTCGTGACCATTACTGTTATGATTCCATCCTAGTCAACAAAGGAAGAAAGTTAACAAAAAAATGACTATTAGTAGGGAAAATTGCTTTTGACATGCACATAGCCACACGACTGAGATTCAGAGCCTTCCCAATAAACCATTCTAGCAGCGAGAGGCTTATATTTATCAGTTGTAAGTATACAAGGGACAAATGAAATGAAATGACGAGTGTTCAAATGAAAAGCTTCGAAACGTCGTAAAAACCAAACCGGTTGAAATATGAATATGCCGCTTTGAGATAAGGTAGTGTGATATCTATGGAAGAGAATGTAGTGTCCGGCGTGGCTGTACGCATGCGCGGGCGCCTCTCACATTACGCAGGAGAGAATCAGATAGTTGTGTGTTCCGTCCAATTGACGCGGCAGTGCGTGTGAGGAAATCATGGCGTTCACATTGAACTATTCGACGATTGAGGAGCAGCGAGGTGTTATCAGATTTCTGACTGCGGAAGGGGTTAAACCGACCGATAATCATTGCCGGATGGTGGTCGTATACGGGGGGAGACTGTGTGTCCGACAAGTCAGTGAGAAAGTGGAGTTCCAGTTTTCGTGAAGCCACACGATAACGCTCGTCCACATGTCTCCAGGGTCTGACAAAGTGTACTGGACAAGTTCAAGTACAAGTTCAAAATTTATTGATAATATAAAGAGTAATTTTAATTGTACTAAGGTTTTTAGTGATGCATCAACAAATACTGAAAATGATCCTTCTGTGTGTGACGCTCAAAATGTTGTGGAATCGGTTTCATCAGAACTTATTGTCGATCATCCAGCTAAATACAAGGTTAATCACACGACAAATGCAGCCATACAAGATCACTAATTAATGTCAATACAAGAAATCAAGAAATATCTAACAAAAATAAATCGCTAGGGGACTGAAATTACTGGATGAAAAATGGCACATAGATAAACTTGAGTTCTCTAAACTGCTCAAATTGAAACAGCCTGTAATTGATGAATGTAATGATGTCATAATCGAACTCAATACTAAAATTAAAGAACTCAAATTATCAGCGTACCATAAGGACATGTTACTGATAAATTTTAAGAGCCAAAGTAAAGAATCGGTAACTCATAAAAGGTACAAAGATGGAAAACTTGCACAAGGGTACATAAGTAAACATGAGCTTCTGAAAACTAACTTTTCGTTTGGAAGTATTACAAAAAATAAGCAAAATCCATCTAATAAAGACAAGTGTGTTAGGAACATTGTAGTATATGTGGATAGTCATGGTCGAGGTATTTCCAAACTTTTGACAGGAAGATCAAGTAGTAAAATTTTCGGAATTATAAAACCGGGAGCCTGTTTCTCTGATGTTACAAAGAATTTATTGACCGATATTGGATCTTTTGGTAAGGATGATTTAGTGGTAATTATGGCCGGCTCTAATGATGTGTATAATAACAATTCGGTAGTTTTTCTACGAGAACTAAAGGGGATTCTTTCACTCATGTTACATGTTAAAGTACTATTATATACCATCCCGGTAAGATACGATCTACCGAATTGGTCCTGTGTAAACAATGAAATTAGATCTCTTAATCATAAAATTATGAACCTCCAAAAGTATTTTAAAAGTCTTATTGTAGTTGACATTTGTAAAATAGAAGGTTTCACACTACTCATGGAATGCATCTCAGTACTTAGGGCAAAAGGTTAATATGTGATGGTATTGTTCATAGATCTGTACTCCTAAATAATGTTAACAGTATAGGTAATAAACCCCTGGCCTTAACGTATCATGACCAGGGAAACTCATGAGCTTACCTGCAACCAACAGGATGCAGGTACATAATTCGTACTTAACTCACTCGTATTATACTCACTGTATGAACATTGAACCAGAAAAAAAAAGACTAAGATTTGCAGGAATAAATATTCAGGACATTTAATTTTTACGTCTTCTTCATATGGATATATTGGTGATCCTTAGACGTTATTAATGCGATCATTACGAAGTAATTTTTCTAAGTACAAAAGAAAGTGTTCAACACAACCTTATGTCAATATTACATAACAATATACAATCATTAAGGGGGAAAAGCAGATATCTTTGAAACACTTCTAACTGAATATCCATGTCATATTGCATGTATTAACGAACATTGGCTTAGAGAAGATGAATTAATACTTTATATTCCAAAAATATATATGTTAGTTACTGGATATTGTAGGAGTAAATTTGAGCATGGTGGAGTGGCAATTTTAGTTAATAAGAGTGTGAATCTCGAAATAACTGTTATTAATCTAGCAGAATATGTAATTGAGAAAGAATTTGAAATAGTTGGCATAACTATACCTACGCTTAAGATCATAATTGTATGCATGTATCGTTTGCCAAATATTACGCTAAATAAATCATTGATACGGTGGGAGATGTTAATGAATCTTTTACAGAGTTTTCGAACTTACAAAGTGGTATTTATTGGTGATATTAATATTGACATATTAAAGGAAAATAATGATTCTACCAACTTCGTAAATTTTACAACTTCGTATAGATATAGTATCATCAATGATGTGCCTACTAGAAAGAAGACATGCTTAGATAATGCTATTACTAATATATCTAAAGATACTCTCATATGTGCTGTAACTCCTTATGGAATATCTGATCACTGTGCAATGATTTTGGGTATTTTATATCCGGAATCAGGTAAGATAACAACTCCTATAAAAACATACTGTGGAAATTACAGAGATAATAATATATTACAACTTAGATATGTCTTAAGTATTATTAACTTCATGGACATCATATCTCAACGTCCTTCTCTTGAAGATGCATGGAGCATATTTATCAACATCATAAGTCAAGTATGTTACGATATTTGTCCTAGAGTAGTAACAAAAAAATAACAAGCAGTAAAAATGTCCTTGGTATGTATAATGATGATATTAAAAAGCTTAGAAATACGGTTCAAACTTTGTATATACATTATATAAATGATAAGAATGCTCAAGCATATAGAAATGCAAAAACAGAAATACAGGAAAGCACTTCAAGAAGCCAAATCAACGTTCCTTGCAAATAAAATATTTACTTCTACAAATCAAGGTAAAACTGCACGGACTATTATCAATGATACGAAAGGAAATAGCAGATTTAATAATAATGAGAAAACCACTCCTGATCAATTTAATGACTATTTCATAAAGTGTGTAGAATATTCAGTTTCAAATGAAGACAAGGTGGAAAAGAAAATATCTAATTTATGTGGGTTTAATAGGAAAGAAAAATTATCACTCACAGAATGGAATCATGCTACCAGTTATGATATTGTTAAGCTGGTTAGAACTATTAACAACTCTAAAAGTGAAGATATATATGGTATATCAAATTTCT